>JASDQU010515075.1:85459-97449 GCA_032191745.1 Picea mariana | reverse complement strand
ACGCTCCATCTCTAGATTCCCTATCGGTCTTCCTCTTCTTCGGGCATCCCTATCTTCTTGATCAGGCAAATGCCTCTCTCTTCTAGGCAGCATGGTGTATTTCCTGTCTCTACTACAGAAAGCAAAGATACTCCTGCTTTGATACCACTTTGATGCAGTAGTCGCAACCCTCATGGTCTGGCCTACTCTCCTCCAGGACCTTCTCTAAACTTGGCTCGAAGAATTAAAAACTCTTCCAACTCCTCTCGAGAGTCCTCTACCCATAGTCTCCTCGGTTATCTCCCTTTCACGTATCGGGAAATCGGGACTCGCGGGTTCGCAAGTTCAATACTCACGCTATTGGGACTTTCACTTTCCCAAATCCCGATAGTCAAAGGGTCAACACTTCTTATGTCAGGGATTTCCCTATCGGGAAATCGATACTTACGATACAGCGATGTACTTACACCATAAAACACCAAACCTCGAACTTCGATGACACCGGTCTTCCACCAGGTCTTGTGGTCCCACGCTGCCACGTCATTTCCTTCTCGCGTGCGATCGGGGGTCACGGGATCGCGATTTCTCCGATCGAAATTCCTTTGCAACGTAAACTCCTGAATGCCGAACCCCGACCTTGTGACCATCCGGGATCTCATGCCACCTGTCCTGTGGAGATCAACGGCTCCGAATAACTCAGGAAATCACGACTCGCGATTTCAACGAGTCTGCGCCTTACCTTTCCAAACACCAAATGCCGAATCCCGATGGGCGTTGGTCCTCCTTGCATGTACGGCTAACTCCTGCGCAACTCCTCCTTGATCTAAAGGTCAGTGGGATTTCGCGATTCTCCTCTGCGAACCCTGTCCGTTGATTCTCCTCCTTTGAGGAATCCCTCCGCTCCAAAGCCTCGTCCTGCTCGAGCCTCTCCTGGGTCTGTTCCCGCAGTGTTCACACATGAACTATTCCTCCTGAGCTTAATTCCTCTGACTCCTTCATAGATTTTATACGCACTTCTTGTACTTGACTTCAACAACTCTCAAAGTGTTGAGTCTTCCAGACTCTGTGCACTCTCTGCAATAGAAGTCCTCCACCTTCCTTTTCCCAGACTAACTGCTGAGATTTTAACTTTGGCCTGCACTTCTCCTGCACGACACGAGTAGCCCAATTCGTCTTCTGGGAAGATGAGAATGAGAGTTTAACTGTTGAGCCTCCTTAACGCACCCTATGCGGAGGAATTCAACTGCACTCAATGCAGGAATCTCCTGGCTCAGACAGAGAAACAATTGAAACTTATTCTCTCAATCTCCCAGATTTAGAATCTACCATGAAATCACATACACAGCATATAAAACAAAGGCATAACAAGAACCAAATATGCAACAGCATAATATCAACAATACACAGAGAATAATCACATCCATTGAATTGAATCAAAGCTTTCCTATTAATTCAATATCTGTACATGGGGATTCTGCTCACAAGTTCTCTGCTTGCTCTTCTTGCTCCCGTTTCTCATATGAATGCTTCCGTGATAATACAATGTACAAGGGAGGGTGCCTATATTTCGTTTTCCCTCTCGAAATCTGAAGCTATCAAATCTACAATAAATTCCTATCTAACAACATTAAAACTATTAAATGCCTTCCTATCTATAATACAATACAAGTGTGCTTCATTACATCAGCTCATTAATGCTTGGCGCAACTCCATCAAAGTAAAAATTCAAAAAGAAGTTTTGCTAGCTTGTCCAACTGTCTTTCTCTGCTCCACACGCTAGCTCGCTTGATGAGTGAGCGATGCTCCTGCATCATGCAAGCAACTTCAAAATATAACATTATCAGAAATTTTCCTTTTAANATCTAAAGCTATCAAATCTACAATAAATTCCTATCTAACAACATTAAAACTATTAAATGCCTTCCTATCTATAATACAATACAAGTGTGCTTCATTACATCAGCTCATTAATGCTTGGCGCAACTCCATCAAAGTAAAAATTCAAAAAGAAGTTTTGCTAGCTTGTCCAGCTGTCTTTCTCTGCTCCACACGCTAGCTCGCTTGATGAGTGAGCGATGCTCCTGCATCATGCAAGCAACTTCAAAATATAACATTATCAGAAATTTTCCTTTTAATTTTATTATAATTTTACTACAATGACTAGTCTTCTTCATCTTCAATTTATTATAAATGTTCATGGAAATCTACCTATACTGATATATGCTAAAATTATATCTCCATCTCCAAATCTTTTGATTCTTCTTTTTGTATTCTCTACATCTTCAATTTATTATAAGTGCTCGTGGGAAATCTCCCTATATTGATATATGATGAAACTAGATCTACATCTCCAAATATCTTGATGCTTCTTTTTTATTCGCTCTCTACTTGGATGATTTTTTAATTGTTTCTGCGCTTGGTCACTAACTTCTTTCATGTGATATGTTAAAAATTCAACATCTACAATCTTTTAGCTTCTTTCTAGTAATGGTGCAAATGCAACCACTCCATCAATATTGTAAATCTAGTCTTGGGGAAGTATAGGAAACGGTCTGGAAAGTAATTTCTCGTTGAAAAATATCTTAATATCTAGGAAAATGTAGCAATACAGGGTTCTAATTCGAAATATATCACATATATATAGGAAAGGGGTTTAAATAAAAATATCTCGGATATATAGAAGAGATTTATAACACTAATATACATCATTAACAATCCGAATGAAATTTTGCCTCTAAATTTGTTTCTTAAATTATTATTTGCAAATTAATTGTGTACCACGACTAGATCACATTATCTTGGTATTTCACCAACTAAGAATCTTAATAAATTTCCTAAATTTCCAAGACTTTTGTTAAGAAGTTAGTTTTCCCGTCAGTTTGTGGAGGATAGACATGACTAAATTGCAATCTAGTATTTAAATTATTCCATGATATTATTTAGTAATGTCAAATTGATTTGTCTGTATCATTAGTCTTTTTACCAGAGATAAATGTGTCATTTAAAAAAAAATGTAAGCAATAACAAAGATTGAATCATTCATTACCTCATTGACTTTTTTAGAAACCCCAACACAAAATCGATATTAATGTCATGAAATGATACTTCTAGTATTGGTAATGGCATGTACAATATTATATTTAAGCCGAAAGGCGTACACCTATTGACAATGGGCACAACTAATGATCTTTTAACCTTATTTAACCTTAAACCCTAATCTGATGGCTATGCATTGAAGATGTTGGCATATTCTTAGACGTCCTCCAAAACCAATGGGTCAGATTTATTGTTCATAACTTTCTTGCATTTATCAAGGCATCCGTTAACATGTTTACTTTTTAACATTTACCTAATCACATTAAAAAATTACTATAAGGATATGTAATTGCCACACGTTCTATTTATCAACTTAATGCAGCCAAACGTTTCAGATTACCATAAACGGATTACCACAAACGTTTTATATTGAGACACACGTTCTCAACAGATACCTTTCGACATTCTCAACCGCGAGTTAGCGATTGTGCTAGTTTAACTTATGTTGACAAATTCTATATTATTCATCCATTTCTACATATCCTTAGACAATCGTAGCCAATAGTACAGTTATGATCAACCAATTCCTTAATCTTATCCATACAAAAATATACATTTAAGCCTCTATTATGGAGCTCTTTACCTCAATGAAATATTCCACCAAGTATGGAACTCTATCAGAGCTCCATGTCTCTTTACCTTCCTTCCACGCTTTGACAAAATCTATATGTTTTTATATAAATTTTTGCATCTCTTTCAATCATATTACCTCCAGTGTCATAGTCGACAACAAAGTTAATCTTTTTCTCATGCATACGGAACTCTATTTGGTTTACATGATCTATGATTCAACAAAAATGTACATCTTTGTAAATATTTAACTGAAGTCACTTGCCTTTCATTCAACTTAGATTGAATATTTAAATAACTCAATGCCTTATGGTCTTTGTAAATCACAAACTCTTTCAGAAAGAACTATTTCCTCCACTTCACTTGTTGAATGACTGAACATTCACATCAAATTCTCGATCTTAAAAATAAAAAATAATATTTTTTCTTTCACTCATTTAATTTTTCACTGAAGAAATCATTTGGGCCTCTTTGATAAATCAGTGCTCCAGTGACTATCCCACTAACATCATAATCAAAATCAACTTGAGAAACCCAACTTTGTCCTTTAAATGCCATTATTTTTCAACAATTCAAATCATTTCTATTTATTAGAATTTCATTCAAATTTTCCTTTCTCCTTTACTCATTCAAGTAGTCAAATAATCAAAGTTGTAGATATCCAATAAAAATTTCTTCTAAACTTACTAGTTAATCCATACACTTCAAATGTGCAACTAGGAATTGGCCATTTCATTATTTTTTTCTTTCTCATTATCTATTTTTAAACTTTCTTCACAAATGGAAAATTCAAAATAAATTAATTCCTTTTTCATAAAAATACATTTATGTAGATTTATTAGTAACTTCTCATTCTTAAAATGCTCCCATACATGTTTTAAATTTTTTCAATATTTTTTTCTTAGTCTTACTAAAAATCAAAATATCATCCAAATAAACAAGAACAAACTTATAAATATAAATCTTCTTCACTTTTATACAAAACAACAAAGTTATCAAAATAAGGCTTCATCACTTGATTAATCAATCTCATAACAAAAATTGGCATATTTACCCATCCAAACGGTATGACAAACCCTTCTTAAAGGTCTTCCTTAGTCTTGAAAGAGGTCATCCTTAGTTTTGAAAGTTGTAGATAAGGCTTCATCACTTGATTAATCAATCTCATAACAAAAATTAGCATATTTACCCATCCAAACGGTATGACAAACCCTTCTTAAAGGTCTTCCTTAGTCTTGAAAGAGGTCATCCTTAGTTTTGAAAGTTGTTTTATATTCATCTCCTTGATGGATTCTAATACGATGATAACCACTTTTAAAATCTATTTTTAAAATACCTTGCACCAATAGATTCCATCAATTCATCCACGTTGGTGAGGGTAATACATACTTAATTGTATTTATGTAATCATTGCACATTTTCCATTATCCACCTTTCTTTGGTGCTACTATAAAACGTAATATACATGCGCTTAAGCTCTCTTTAATACAATCTCTTTCTAGAGATTAATTAACTTGTCTATTAAGTTCTTCAGTCTCAACAAGTGCCATTATGTGTTGAGTTTTGTTACACAAACTTGAAATTAGTATAAACTTTGTTTGATGGGAAATGCCTTTGACATGTGGTAATACATGGGGAGATCCTCTAAAATAACCTCTTTAAACTTAATGAACAACTCTTTCTTTTTTAGAATTTTAATTTTCCTCCTTTATGAGCTTGTTCAGAACGTTTGGCTTCTCTTTCTCTTTTCTCCTTTAGAAATTCTTTGACTCAATATAACATCACTCTTCTTTCACTATTAAAATTTTTACAATTGTTGTTGTCCCCTTTTCCTTCTTCATAAAAAACAAATTCTAATGTACCTTCCATCTTTAGCTAATAGAAATGTACTCTTCACACCATCATGGACAATTTTTATATCATATTGTAAGGCCTACTTAATACAAGATGAAAAACATCCATTTACACAACATCACAGAACACTCTATCATGAAAAGATTGACATGGCATCGTTTTGTAGCCATGAGACCCTATAGGCATTAGGATGGAATCTACATTTAAACTTCAGTTTCTCAATGGCATTTGTGCATACTACATTTTATGTATTGCGTTCATCAACAATTAGAGAGAAACACTTACTTCCTATTTTTTATATAGTCATGAAAATTGATTTCCTTTGGTACTCCTTCTCTTCTAAGTCACTTTTTGGCTTCAATAGTGTCCTTGTGAATATCAAATTCTCTCATTTCTCTTATTGTAAATTATCAACATTATCAACAATTACATAATTAGATGTTCCCTCATATAGTTGAGAAACATAATCCCTACTCTCTTTCCTCTTGTTAGCATGTAAATTGTTTGGACATTTATAAGATTTATGCCTTACTGTTTGACATTTGTATCAAATCATTGGGAACTTTCTAGCCTCTCTACCTCTAAAACATCTTCTCCCTCCAATGGTTTATATTTGTGTGAAGAATTCATTGCTTCTCACAAATCTTAGTTTTGCAAAAATTTCACCGCTACCTTCCTCATTCTTAACTCCACTATTTTTTCATCTTCCAAATGTATCTCTACCTCTACCTTTTACAGTTTTTTCTTTAGTATTTGCTCGTCTTCTTGACAATTTCTTTTCAACCTTCGCGACAAGGTGATAGATTTCTCTAGATGTCCTAATTCTAATTTTTCTTATCTCATATTGAATGTCATACCTTAGACCATTTATATACTTAGTGACTAGTTCCTCTTGTTCATCACTATGTACAAAACCTCAACTTATAAAATTCCCCTATCTATTCTTTTACAATCATCTCTTTTGGTTTAAGGTTCTATAATTTTCTATACAATTTCAAAGTATGATAAACATACATAAATTTATCTTTAATTTTAGCCACCATTCTATCCCCAAGTCTTGATTTTGTTCTTTCCTTTCCTTTGTCTCTCTAGCTACACATTGTCCCACCATAAGTATGCATGTCCTTTAAGCATCATGTAGGCCCTCTTCACTTTCTTAGGATCTTCAATATGCTCCATATCAAAGAATTTCTCCACATTTCTTATATAGTGAATTAACTTTCCTGAATAGAGAGGGGTTTCCATCTTAAGTTTTCTTTCCAAATTTGTCTAGACTAATAGTTCTTACCTTTAGGGGTTCAATTACATTAGCTTGTTCCTATGGAACCTCAACTTCCAATTCATCATCACTCACATCACGAGCTTTTATTGCTACTCCTCTTGTATGAGCTGTTCCTATGACTTCCAGCCTAGTTTGAATATTTTTCAATGCCCGTGTTACTTCATATGTAGCACCTCCACACTACCTTCTACCTCTCCATTACATGTCCTATTTTCTTACCTTTCTACCTAGCAAGGAAGTAGCAACCTCCTTGTAAAAATTGCAAACTCCTCCCCGAACAACTATACTTAGCAGTCTCCTCAAGCTAGATTTGTTTCCTATGGCAAGATACTCTCGCTGTGACACCGAACATGGTACAACCATGTATATATTTTCAAGGAAAACACACCTGTAAGGATGCAATTGGAAAATGAACATAGAAAACACAACCACAATGCATAATCATGCACACATAATTATAATCAAGGAAGGTACCATGCACACATAATTATAACCAAGGAAGGCACCACGCACATTGGTAGTCATTAAAATTTCACGATTACATTTATATTACTTCTAAAAAAATTGGAACATTTAGGTCTCAAAAGGCTTATGCAATTCCTAAATAAAATTACGCCCTCTAGTCTGAGTCTCAGATGTGCTCTTTCAAATTGAGAAAAACTAGAAAGATAAATTCACCAAACAAATTCTTCACTAGCCTCTGATGTGTGTCTTAAAACTTCTTCAACAAACTTTTCTTTTTTCCTCAACGCTTTCTACTTCTATCCTTGTTTTATGACCCATCGCTCTGTTCTTTCCTTCGAACAGCCCTTTGCGAAATGACGCCACTCATCCGCAGTTCACATACAGAGATTAAATAACCATAACCATGAAATTACAAATTACCCTAGGATAGTTGGATGAGGGAAAAATAATCAACCACAGTCAATGAATAATGGTCATTACAGATTATCACATAATTCTGTTGATTGATTTTTTTTTAATGTAATTGTTGGTAAAATTATAATTTTTCATTGTTTAAATTTGAATGAATACAAATATTTAATGTACTAAAAAAACCTCTAAAACAATTATATTGTTGAATTTGGACAACTAAAATATACAATTACACATATACTTACTTCTCGATTTCTGACCTGCAAAAATGTGCCCATGAAAAAAAAAATGTTTCAACTACTCACAAATCTAATGCTGAATAAAACAACGAAGCTCTTTTGTCACTTTTCCTTCTGCTAATCCGTTCGAGTAGTACAATTGGTGATTTAAGATGGGGAAATTTTAATACCCATTATAACATCTAATCAAGGATACAACTATTGAGTGATTAGTGATAGTCCCTAGCATTTTTTTAGACAAACGTTGACATCCCTTGGAAAGCAATAATGCCTCTAGACTTGCTAGATAATTTCAGTGGCATACCATTATAATAATATATATAATATATCATACTTTCATATGATAGATTTGTTAAGTTGATTTCCAAAACAGTAGGAGGAGATGGGATGCTAGTTTATCCCGAAACATAAAAAGTAGCTTTAGAAAACATTTCAATGAATTATAAGTTATATTGCATCTTCTTCTCAAGTATCAGAGTCATAAGTCTATTGGTTATTTTAACATATATGAATAATAAATTTTATAAAATGGACTATCTTCTAAGGAGTAAAAACAACCAGCTGATTATCATGTAAAGAATATAAATAGCTATTATTTTCTCCAAGATCCAAATAGATTGGTGTTTTTTATTTTTGAAATAGCACGTCCGGGTCATGTTATTTTTACAGCAGGGATTTAGAGATATGTTCCCTATCAATGCCCAATCTTGCGGGTCCGTATCCTCTCGCTTGTCTTGCAGTTTGCATTCACTTGCCACCCAACCTGCTGCACTTACGTAGCATGCCCCTAGTTCTGGTTTTTAGGATTGGCTCAGTAGGTTCCGAATAAATTCCGGCTACCAGCTCTACGTCTTCTCGTGTACTACACGCTAGGTAAAGTTTGAGTCCCGTGAAAAAAGAACCTGATAGTCATATTACAACTTCTCTTGTGAAGAGGTATATTTTAATTTAATCTAATAGAGGGAACTTGTTCCCGACTCACCCGCTAATTGACAGTATCAATTTAATGGAAAGCATTATTATACTGGTTCAGGACAAAACGAGCAGTTGCATTTTTTATGTTTTTTTCTTTGAAGTCTTAACGTTAACAAATCATTAGTTGGGAAACAATTGTGGACAAAACGAGCAGTTGCAATTTTTACGTCTTTTTCTGTGAAGTCTTAAGGTTAACAAATCATTGCTGGAAAAAAAATTGTGGTTTTCTTACCAGTACATCCACCATTTTCAATTTCACTTCTTTAACAAATCATTGCTGGAAAAAAAATTGTGGTTTTCTTACCAGTACATCCACCATCTTCAATTTCACTTCTTTAAAAGATGTATATGTTTAGTCACATCATAATTCATGAAAATCATATTTTTAACCCCTTCATAATTACAAAAAAACTCCATTATTATAAAAGTTCTAAAAATATTCATTTGTACAATGAAAATGAAGATTGAAGACTTTTAAAATTTATGAGATCTAATTTTATTATATTTTCATAGTTTTCATAAAAACTCAATTTTTAAATTTTATTATTTTTTAGAATTTTTATAATGAATTTTTAAATATTAATATTTTTTTTAAATAAGCATTTATGTCACAGTTTTAATAATTAAAAAATTTAAAAATAAAAACATTAAATATTTAATTTTAATACCTCAAAAATTATTTTTAAAACTTATATCAATTATAGTTCATAATGCAATAATTTACTTTAATTAATATTAAGAGTTTTAGTTTGAATACTTCATAAAATATTTAAAAAAATAGAAATCAATTATAATCCATTATGTAATAGTTCACATTAATTGCTACAACACTAATATTTAGAGATTAAAGAAACATTTTTAATCAATAAAATTGTAATTAAAATAACATGAAAAATTATAAAAATAGAAATCAATTATAATCCATTATATAATAATTCACATTAAATATTGTAACACTAATATTTAGGAATTAAAGAAACATTTTTAATAAATAAAACTATAATTAAAACATGAAAATTTACATCATAAATAAAATTATTATGTTTTTTCTAATATTATCTCCAACCTTACTTTCATTCTTTTATAGTAGGGTAATATTAGAGAAAAACATATTATGTTTTCTCTAATATGTTTTTCTCTAATATTACCCTTCACCTCCACCCTCATATATAAGGTGTTTTTCTCTAATATTATCCTCTACCCCCACCTTCATATATGAGGGTATATGAGGATGAGGATGAGGGTGAGGGCCGGGGTAGGGGGTAATATTATAGAAAAACATATTATGTTTTCTCCGATATTATCCCCACCCCCACTCCCATATATTATGTTTTCTCTAATATTACTCCCCACCCCAACTCTCACCCTCACCCTCACCCTCATGTGGGTCTAATGGTTAAGGACATGTGTTTCGTCCTAAGAGGTCACAAGTTCAAATCCAGAGGGGGTTAAGGTATGTATACCTCCATAGATTTCACTAATCAAATCGCAGGGCGGAGGGGGGTTCCCTTGTCCCACAAACAAGGGGGTCTCATACACCCATTTGGTGTCTGGCTTGGCCATGACCTTAAAAATAGATTATTATTAAATTATATTAATATGTTTTTCTCTAATATTACCCCACCCCCATACTCATATATGAGGTGTTTTTCTCTAATATTACACCCATATCCACCCCCACTCCCACCCTTATATATGAGGTGTTTTTCTCTGATATTACCCCTCTGCCACCCACCCACCCACCCACCCTCATATATGACGGTATATGAGGGTGGAGATAGGCGTGGGGGGTAATATTAGAGAAAATCATATTATGATTTCTATAATATGACCCCCTACCCCTACCTACCCATCCACCCTCATATATTATGTTTTCTCGAATATTACCCCACCCTGATATATGAGGGTATATGAGGCTGTGGTTGGGGGTAGGGGGTAATATTCGATAAAAACAAATTATGTTTTCTCTAATATCACCTCCACTCCTACCCTCATATATTACCCCACACTCCCACTCGCACCCTCATATATGAGGGTGGGGGAGGGGTGTAATATTAGAGAAAACATAGGGTAATATTAAAGAACACATATATGAAGGTGAGGGTGGGGGTTGAGGGTAATATTACAAATAACCTAGATTAGTATTAGAGAAAACATGTTGGGGGCAGGGGGTAATATTAGAGAAAACATATTCTGTTTTCTCTAATATTAGCCTGTGTTTTTTCTAATATTACTCCCCACTTCCACCCACACCCTCATATATGAGTGTGTGGGTGGGGGATAATATTAGAGAAAACATATTATGTTTCATCTAGTATTACCTCTCACCCTAAAATATTTTTTCTAATATTACTCCCCACTTCCACCCCCACCCTCATATATGAGTGTGTGGGTGGAGGATAATATTAGAGAAAACATATTATGTTCTATAATATTAGCGTACATGTTTTCTCAAATATTATTTCCCCCACCCCCACCGTGACCCCTACCCTCATATATGAGAAAACATATTATGTTTTCTCATATATTACTCCCTATCTCAACCCTCATATATGAAGGTGGAGGTGGAGGGTAATATTAGAGAAAATATACTGTGTTTTCTCTAATATTACCCCCCACAATGTTTTATCTAATATTAATCTGCACCCCCACCCTCATATTATGTTTTCTCTAATATTACCTCTAGTATTACCTCCCACCCCCACGCTCATCTATAAGGGTGGTGTGAGGGAAATAATCCATAAAGAATATTTATGTTTTCTCTATTATTCCCCTCACCCCACCCTCACCTTGATGTGGGGGAATAATAGAAAAAACATATTTATATTTTCCCTATTATTTCGTCACCCCAATATGTTTTCTTTATTATTCCCCCCACCGCCACCTTCATATATCAAGGTGGGAAAGAAGAAATCTAAATCTTAAGTCGTGGTTGAAATACTTGTCTCATTCTTACCCCATCTCTCAACCATCCTAAGATGCACTCCCAAATAGAAACATTGTTGCCACCTATACTAACATAAACCTTGAAATACTTGTCTCATTCTCACCCCATCTCTCAACCATCCTAAGATGCACTCCCAAATAGAAACATTGTTGCCACCTATACTAACATAAAC
>JASDQU010515075.1:47182-64841 GCA_032191745.1 Picea mariana | reverse complement strand
CCACAAAACCAATAGTTTGGCTTGCCCTTACTGTCTTTTGACTTAGACCTGGTTTTACCTTTCTGATCTTTCCCTCCTTCTATAGATCGACCTTTGACCACCATTGCTTCTGCTATTGAGGTTTCCTTACTGGATCTTCTCCTCATTTCCTCAGACAACAGACCTCCCACCACAATGTCATAATCAATGACGTATGTTGTGTTAAACCACACAGTTGTGAGAATATGATCCGAAGACTCAGGCAATTAACACAATAGCATAACCTCCTTGTCTTCATCTTTGATCTTTACTTCCATACTAGTTAATTGAAGATTTGGAGTATTAAAAACATTCAAGTCATCAACAATTTTCATACGTTATTTCATCCGCAAGTTGTACAACTATCTCTTCAAGAAGATTATGTTTGATAAGTTCTTTGTCATAAAAAAAGTCTCCAGTTTGGTCCACAAACCTGTTATTGTCACATGTTCATCGATGTTAAACAACACCTCATCTTCCAGACAAAAACAAATAGTAATGAGGGCTCTTGCATCCAGATCCTCCCAGTCCTCGTCTATCATGATTGTCGGTTTCTTTGACTTTCCATCCAAGGGATTTTGCAATCCTTGTTTCATAAGAATATATCACATCTTGATCTGCCATAGTGCTAAGCCATGCTTACCAATGAACTTTTTCACCTCAAACTTTTAACTTTGCACTTTCGCCATTAGCAGAAATAATCGTCCAAAAGAAAATCACATCTTCTAATAAATGAGGATCTTTGATCCAATGACTAGATTCTCTTTTTTTTCTCTCTCTTCTCCTTCAACTCTAAGATATGATACCACTTGTTAGGCAACGGAAGAAAAACAAAGCATAAAACCAAAACATAAACGACCAATATCAAACACGAATTAAACCAACAACAACAAAATCACACAGCTATGACCATATGATCCCAAGACTCAAGAAACGAACACAGTAGAATTACTTCCTTGTCCTCATCTTCGAACTTTACTTCCATACTAGTTAATTGAAAAATCAGAGTATTGAAAACATTCAAGTGATCAACAATTTTTCAAACCTTTCATCCGCAAGTTGTACAACTGCCTCTTCAAGAAGATTATATTTGAAAAACTATTTGTCATATACAAACTCTCTAGTTTGGTCCACAAACATGTTGTTGTCACCTCTTCAACGATTTTAAACAACACCTCATCTGCCAAATACAAATGAATAGTACTGAGGGCTCTTGCATCCAGATCCTCCTAATCCTCATCTGTCATGCTTGTCAGTTTCTTTGACTTTCCATATAAGGAATTTTGCAATCCTTGTTCCACAATTAGATATCGCATATTGAGCTTCCATAGTGCAAAGCTATTCTTACCACTACACTTTTCCACCTCAAACTTGGAACTGTGCACTTTCTCCATTAGCAGAAACAACCATCCAAAAGAAAATCACAACTTCTAATAAACCAGGCTCTTCGATCCAGCGACCAGATTCTCTTCTCTTTCTTTGTCTGGTCCTTCAACTCTAAGCTTTGATACCACTTGTTAGGAAGAAAACTCAAAACATAGCATATAACAGAGCATAAAATAAGCAATATCAATCACACATTAAACCAAGCACATCAATCATACACTTGTCACAATGATTTATGTTGAAACTCAATGAGGGAAAAAACCATGAGAAATGATTATCGGTCTTCTTATTATTCAAGGTAGAATTACAATAGCCAACCCAGGCATACAATCATGCTCTCCTCTCATACACACTACACCTCAGTATTGCGTCTTTTTCTCACACAATCACAACACATTTCACTCACACCTCTATGAGTATGCTTGCATATATAACATCTATCACTCAGTTATACAAACTGATCATGAATAGATCACATAGTTACACAAACAATTCATAAATATATTTCATGCATGTGCATTAACATAGGTACATGCATGTGCATGTGACTGCATGAGGAAATTTGTTGACATGCTTTCAACAATGTAAAGGAAGAATAATTATTTGTTAATAAAGGACTCTTTGGAAAGTGTAGTTCACTATGGTTTTTTTTTTTCAGACAACATGATTTAAGGATTTGAAAAATTAAGATTATTCTTCCTTAAAGCTATAACATGTATATTCGAATAAATACTGAGTATAGGATTTTTTGGGGAAAAAATATTTTTGAATAATAAAATTAGTGATTTACAAAGCCTTAAAGAATGGTATATATATCAATAAAATATTTACTATAAAAAGTATTAATTTTGACCATTAATTAATATTAAATAACGTTTTGTCTTGACATTATGAAGGTCTTAATCCACCTAATTTAATTTCTTTGTAATTGCATTGTGCAATGTGCAATTTTTTATATACTTTTGGCAAATATTTGAATTAACATTTTTTTATTTATGAATGTGGATTGAGTTTTATTTTAGTGATGTTGATTGTTCTTTGTTAGGATTCTATGATTAGGATGACGATCATAACTACCTTCGTTTTAGTATTATAGAATCAAGAATTATTTCTTTTATTGAGTTTTATTTTATTGATGTTGGTATCTTTATTGTTATTTGCTAAGATTCTATGATTAGGATGATGAGTTTAATAATTGAACTTCCTTTTAATACTATAGAATCAAGAATTAGTTATTGACTATTTACTATGTCGACACCATTGTGTTAATATATATTTTCATTAGTAACATGCATGGATCTTCAATGGTGAGTAGATTTATAAAGATCTTCAATGGTGAGTAGATTTATAAATGTTTACTTTATTGACAATAAGTAAATCTTCATTAGCCAAAATTCATTTTCCTTTCATAGCACACATCTCATAGTTTCCCTATATACCATCAAGGCATTCATTTCTTAATTATTGTTAATTCAACTAAATTTTAGATGCTTCGTTATTAAAACTTGAAATATATAAGAATTGTCTATTTTGTTCTCACTTCATTATGTAAGATTTAATTATGAATAATCAGTTTTTGCCTTTATCTAATAAAGGCTTATTCAAATTTTTATTAACCTTTTGATTTTGCTTTTATATCATCATTGCAATTTTTGAATTATAATATAACTTTTATCTAATGAAAACCAATCTAAATTTCTCTTAAAGTCTTGACTGTTCATTTTTTTTAAAAATATTTAGTCATTTCACATTTTAAATCATCATTTTATTTTTCCAATTATAATATAGTATTTTCTATATATTTGATAATTTATTTTACAATGAGTTTCTCAAATTCCCCCTTTAATTTTGCATATGCTTTTTTATACGAGCTTTCCAGCACTGCTAATATCTTTTACAATTTTTTGATGATACTAAGTTGAAAACATAGTGTGAAGTCGTAGTAATAAATGATATTAACTCTTTATTTTGTCAATTTCAATTTAATGAACGATTAAATTTAAAATGTGCTTCAATTGGATTTAATTATTTTCAAAATTTTAACAACATTTAATGAAACTTTTTTTTGTTAATATATATTGTCATGGTGTTCTTATTTTTTTTCATAAATTCATGTAGGAGAGGGATGCATACATCTGTATTCGTATATATTATTCAATTTGATATTTTTGGGGGCTAAAATTTATATTAATGGTTGAGGTGACCAGATGGTTAAATGGTGGACCCTAAAGGTAGAGTGCGTTGCGTGGTAGGATGTAGTTTGTGAATTGAATGATTAAAATATCATGGACGGTCACTGATTTAAATCAAAACATTGCTATTAAAGATTTGTAACATCCTGCTCTTGCGTATATATGATTTGACTTATTCTTGAGGACACTTGTGAGCAAGTGATTTGGTTCATTATATGATTGATTGTTTCACTTATGGATTATGATAATATTATGGATATGATAATACATTATTTGATTATGTATGTGTTGACATATATTATTGACTGGTTTCTCGTGAGTGTGCAGGAATCTGGACAGATTGAGGATGTCGATGGCATCGATGGACCTCCTTGGACTCCAGATCGAGTCATGGAGTGGACAGTTTGTGGTTTGAGATTTTTGTTATTGCATGCATGACATATGACTAATATATTATGATGTTTTTTAAGGATCATTGACATGTTTCGTTGATGGATGCAGGTTGACGATAACTTGCTAATTAGACTCACATTTGGAGTAAAGCAATCACGCATGACAACCAAGTATATTGAGGGACAGGTTTGGTAGTAGCCCTACCACAGCCTACTAGCACTCCTACCATGGCTCGAACTGTAGGTTAACAATTACCTAGTTCAAGATATCCATTATGTCGTGAGGGTATACTGAGAGAGTCACTCACGAAGATTCTAGGGGGCACACAATAATGCATGGTAATTATTCATTAGAGGCCCTTAGTCTCCCACAAGTTCCTCTGATGGAGTATTGACTCCAAGGGTTGGATGTCTATCAAAATTAGTCAAAAAACAAGTGGCACCCTTGAAGCACATAGTGCATCTTGAAGGACATGTCGCTTAAAAGAAACATGAATGAAGGCGAGTGGCACCCTTGGGGCACGTAGTGCGTCTTGAATGGCACGTCGCGGTTTATAAACATAGGTGAGTGAATGAACCTAGGTTCCTAGAAAACGATACCCCATTTTGACTTGGTCAGCCTTAAAATAAATTATGTATGAATAAATTTTAATAATTTTGCTAAGCATAGTTGAAATTAAAGCCCAGGTCTAAGTAGGATATGAGGACAAAAATTTAATTAGGAAATTAATAAAAGGGGTAAAATCAAATTAGAATTAAAATGGGGGAAAATAAAATTTAGAATTGAATGGACAATTAAATTATTTAAAAGATTAATTGTTGTTTTTGTGCAAAATTTGTTAATTTTGAACTTAGACAAAAAGGGGAAAATAATTCCAAAAGGGACGTGGAACATAGAAGGAATCTAGTATATAGATAACTTTCCTAAAATGAACTCAACTAAGCTTTAAGAAAGGCTTCACTCATTAAGGGAATGTGAGGGAATAAAGGGTCATAGATGAGAGTTTTTAGGAACACTTTTAGGTGGGTGAGGGAAATTGACAATTTGATTTAATTAATTAAATAAAATTTTGGTGCAACTAAGGGATTGGGTGACAAGTGTACGGGGGAGAATATTTTCTAATAAATTTTTAAATAAACTAATTTAATGTGCAAATGGTAAGGTCACTAAGAAGAAATCTATATAAGAGATGACATAAGAGAGGAACGAATCATGACTGGTAGGCGTACGGTTACGCTACCGATATTTTTCTTGACTGATTTTTATTGTGGGCGTTGGAATACCCAGTTCGATTAGAGAGTGATAGATTGACTTTGCGAGACGATATGGGAACTAGCTTTTTCTGGTTTTTGTGCGTGGCCCCTTTGCGGCTCGAGGGCTCAGGTGAAAGAAGAGTACCCCTATAATTGGTTGGGAGGTACCAATGAGGTCTCAATTGTTAACAAACAGGATATGGACGGAGTACAAGCGCGACGCAACCACTTTGAACTTTTCTCCTCGGTTACGGTACGCACGTTTAAATTTGCATCTGTAAATTAGTGAAAATTGTGTATATGGTTTTATATGTCGATCAATTGTAACAGATTTCTGGACTGGTTGTGTGTGTGGAATGGTATTTTATTTGCGATTCTATTAAAAAGGGATATTTGGTTATAGGTGTAGTTTGTTGCCATGTCTATAAATATGGAAGAGCCCTTACTTTGATTGATTAAATTGTTGTCGGTAGTATTGTGTAACAGAAAATTCTAGCCTTATATCCTTCTAGTTTTGATTACATGGAGGATGTTTCACCGTCTTCTTCCTATCCCTGGGTCTCCTTGAGATTTCTCTACTTTTTCGTGTAGTATTTCACTCGCTAGAAAAAGGTTTATTGATCGTTGTCGTGTGAGTGATACCGGAGCTTTTCAGTTTGATTCACGGGAGAGAGAAAACGAAGCCTTCCGCATTTAAAACCAACCAATTCTTAAAGATAGTTTGAGATAAATTGTTTATTTCATGGAGAAAAAGGGGAGCCGCTCCAACTTTCACTTCAATTTTGGGGGCGTTTTTAAACTCAACATGTTCATTCTCTGCCTGGATTTTTAGCTTGTTTACACAACAAAAAGTGTGTTTTCTCTTCGTGTGAGAGGGAGACAGAGACCGAGACCAGGCGTTGTTGTCTTAATTTTTGTCTTAACCAGCCAGCTCGTGAATGCCTGTTGTTGACTTAATCTCTCTCTTACCCAACCATCTCGTGAATGCCCGTTGTTGTTTTAATTTCTCTCTTATCCAACCAGTTCGTGAATTCGCAGTGTATGCACCACTGAAGAAGTCTTTGGCGTTTGTTTTATTGGATTTTTTTCCAACTTTTTCTGTATGGATTTAATTATCATTTTCCTTCAGAATGATTTTAAGGATAAAAATTTATTTTAAAATATAAAAATCTTGATTAATATTATTAACCTTTCATATGTCAACTATAAATGTTTGGCGATATTTTTTTAAAAATATTTAAATTTCTAAATATTTTATATAGTTTTTATAAAAATTTTGGCTATTTTGGAAAAATCGTTTTTAAAATAATCAATTTAATTTTTGAAAAAACCATGAAAAATTAGCCATTAAAAAAATTTAGACCCTAAAACCATCCCAATTTTCCTTCTTCCCAATGGACCCTTCCTTCCCTTCAGCATTGGTGCCATCTTTCCTTTGGCTAAGGGGTGCTTGGTTTTCTGCTGTTTTGACACCTTTAATTTTCCATCAGCTTCGATTTTTGTTTTAGCAGCGTCGAGATATGGTTGATAATTGTGGGTGGGGATCTTCCAACAGAACCCAAATTCTTATTAGAGCTTCCAACATAAATTTATATTCATGCATAAATTTTAATTTTGGGACACGTAATTCAATGATAAGGGTATCCCGATTTATTTTAAATTGTACTTTTGTTTATCGTCATCCTATCTCCCCCACCACGGTTCTCTTATTCTTACCTGTTCTTTTTCTAATGCGATTGGCTTGGTCAATCCACCCTTCCCTAATAAATTAATTAGATTTCCACTGGATAACTTATTACTTACAATGCGATGGTTGATATTTCGTTGGGCCTTAGACATAACGGGCTATTAATAACTTTTAAGCTGAACCCTGATGCATGATGTTAAGGTATAATCTACGTTGGGAATTCGTTGTGCCAAGATTAATGGGTAGCGTTTCTTGTGCAATAACCCTTTCAGTGTCGACGAAGACTGGTTAAGATATTTAGAACCATTGCGCGCACTGATTTTTAAATGAAAGTATGATGGTTTAGCACTTAGAACTCTTATGCAACTGAATTTTTAAATGAATGTATGATGGTTTAGCTTTTAAAATTCTTGTGCAACTAAATTTTAAATGAATGTCGTATGATTTATCCTTTAGACTTCTTGCGTACGGATTTTTAAATGAAAGTATGATGGTTTAGCTCTTCGAATTCTTGCGCAACTGAATTTTGAATGAATGTAGTATGGTGTATCCTTTAGACTTCTTGCGAACTGATTTTTAATGCAAAGTATGATGGTTTAGCTCTTAGAATTCTTGCGCAACTGAATTTTATTGTATTGTAYGATGGTTTAGAATTTAGTTTTCTTGCGCGAAATGCATGTATTATGATGGATGATTGCTCATTATGTTTTGGATTTAGCGCCACCAAGATGTACATGCATGATCATTAAATGCTTAGATTTGACTTCTCCCTATGTATATGCATGATCGTGTTAATATTGAATTTCCCTCCGCCTTGGTTATGCAGATGAATAGTGGTTAGGTGGCTTGCGGTATCGACTAAGTTGATGCCTAACCGTTTACTCATTAGTTCACTAATGCGCTTCTCTCAATGTTGAGCTATGATTTCCTTATGATCAGTCAATTGCGTTCAATGATAGTTAAGTGATTATGTTAATCTGGAAAATGGATCATGTGCTTATCTTGATATTGATATTTTAATTACCTAACACATCAATAAAACACATCAATAAAAAGAAAAAAAAAATTATCTGAGTTACATCACTTATGTTGTTGTAATGGTGGAGTCGTGACAAGATTAAAGTTTATGTAAGGAAAAACTTTGTTTAAGGTGAGAAAGTTGCAATGCAAAGCTTAAAAACAATAGAAAAATGTTGAAATGTATCCCTTCGGTGTGCATCATTTGTGATTCTATCTGTGGAACCCTAAGTAACCATATTAGTCATGTTACGATTTTCCTTAAATTGTACATAAAAAATTAATATAACTAAACTGTCAACATGATATCATTACCAAATCGTGAGTATAGAACATAAAGAAAAAACTTAAACCAATGTCTAATTAAAGATTTCCTCCTGCTCTAATTAAGGATTTTAAATTAAGGATTTCTTCCTTCTCTAGTTAAGACTTTTCTTTGGGATTTACATTAGAATGTACAATATATTTATAATATTTGAATAAGAGGTTTATTACATTTTAGTTAACCTGGATTGAAAATGATCAAGATAATTACAAAATTATATATATATATTATTTTTATAATATATATATAATTTAATACAAAATAATATAATATATTATGTGAATAAAAAATTAAAATACAATTAAGAATTCAATGTTTATTTTATATATATATATATATATTGCTTCCATTTTAATAATAAATGGATCAATATAAACATAGCTTTTTTGATAAGATGACTTGGATATCTTTATTAATATTAACTTACCACTTTCTAAAGATATCAAAAGATATAAAGTTTTTTTTTCATAAGGAATGTTCACAAAAGATTCCAAATCCAAGGAAAAATGGTTTTGAGACGCTAAGCATTGTCTATATTAGGGTCGTTGTCATCCAAAATATCAAAAAATATAATGTTATTTTTTTATAAGGAATGCTCACAAAAAACTCCAAATCCAAGGAAAAATGTTTTTGGGAAGCTAAGCATCGTCCAAATTAGGCTCGTTGTCATCCCTTTCTTTCTTTTGAAGAATATTCTTCTATCCATTTGAATGAGTAACATTTTTGAAGAATATTTTTCTATCCATTTGAATGAGTAATATTTTATTAAATTAAAAATTATAAAGGGGTTTTTTTAGAATTTTTTTTTATAGTAATATATCAGATCAGTGTATGCTAGTAAAAATGTAGTAGTATTTAGGCTAGGGAATCTTGTGATTAATTCTAGTTTTTTAGGATTCACCTTATCATCATCCACTTAGAAAATATGGCCTAAAAGAATATATCCTTTCCTATCCAAAACTACATTTGAATTTATTTGTATAAAATGTTTTTTTCCTATAATAACTTCCAAGTTGTTTACATGATTTATATCAAAGTTATTACAAAATTATATTTAAATTTATTTGCATAAAATTTTTTTTATGACCATAACTTTCAAGTTGTTTACATGATTTCTATCAAAGTTATTACTTTTACTCCAATTAAATATTCCCAAAAAATAAAAACCTGCTTTTACTCTAATTTAATATTCCCCAAAAATAAAAAACCAAAATCTATATAGATATATAGATATGGGAAAACAAATCATTAAATTCTACATAAAAACTGATTGGACATTTGATAAACTAAAATTCATCTAAAAGAAATTTATAATTCCTAGGGAGTATAATAAGAAATATTTATAATATTTTCTTTAAAAATTTTAATTTGGTAGTATCACAATCACAAACATAAGAATTTGGTAGTATGAAAAACATAAGCATAGGTTAGATGTAGTAGTATCACAAACATAAGAATTTGGTAGTATGACAAACATAAGCATGGGTTAGATGCGTAATTAGCACCATTAAATTTAATCAATAATTTATTGGTAAAAAAGAATTGGAAATTGAAAAAATTCTAATTTGGTAGTATCACAAACATAAGAATTTGGTAGTATCACAAACATAAGCATTGGTTAGATGTGTAATTAACACTATAACATTTAATCAATAATTTATTGTTAAAAGGAGTTGGAAATTGGAAATTTTCTAATTTGATAGTATCACAAACATAAACATTGGTTAGATGTATAATTAACACCATGGAACTCGTTAGATGTGTAATTAACACCATGGAATTGAATCAATAGTTTATTGAAAAAAAAAATTGGAAATTGAAAAAATCTCTATAAATGTTAATTTTATCAAACCTTGATACCTAATGTAAATTCCATATGGAAAATATTTCTTCCACCATAGTAGAGAATGTTTTTTTATAGGAGTTATTAACCTACAACTTAAAAGATACTGGAACATTATTGTTTATGTAAGAGTGTTGATATTCTTTTACCTTGAAGGGACATGATCTACATGATCTTTAGAACAATCACATGGAAGATAAATTCTTGGAAAATTTATTTGTGATTTAAATTCTTTTGGATCTCATTTTTTGATTAGTATATTTTGAATGCCACAAATAAATAGGGGACACATTTTTAACAATTTTCTCTATTTTTGTTGGATAAGACTTTTGTACATGAAGATTATTAATTCCATTAAATTTATATTTTTTCATATTTTGAAAAAATATTAACAATTATTCATTTATTTAATTTAAGAATCATTACATAAATAACCAGTAATCTCCTCAAGCAACTTCAAATCCTCCAAATACCATGGCATACATTCATGCTCATTGTTAATAATTATTGATAATTATGTAACTTATGAGTTTTTCTATTTTAGGAAGTAGTCTTGTACTCCATGTGTCTACTTTTAAGTTAGGATGGTGGAAAAACATATTTAACCTTAATTTTATTTAAGTATCAATACTGTGTTTTTCATTCACATAAGTAAAAATATTYGAATTTGCATTTATATGTTGGAATTTGATGTTCTTCACATTTAAATCTTTTGTTTTCATTAATGGAATCTTTTTTATCATATTTTGTATTCGTCTTATTTGGAAGATATTTTCATGGCCTATAATTCACTTAAGRCTTCACTTGGCACCTAARGGTCATGCAATACAACAATATTTCATTTCAATGTCCTAATAGACAAAGCATACATCGTCTAGAATATACCTTACTACATGATACACATATACTCTGTCTTAACTCAATTATTCAATTACTTTTTCTCTTTTACTTAACCAATTAAAATTTTCTTATACTTGGCCAAAAAGACACCAAGAACATGAAACCATAATATTACAAAGAAACAAGAAATGAATGGGCGACCAAACTATCCTAATACCTGGGTTTTATTACAAAATACAATAGTGTGTCGAAACTTCGATTCATGCCACATGAAAGAAGATTTCAAACATATTCCACTCAATTTACATCAACAATACCCTGTATAAAACACAAAGATAGGCATTTGTCTTGTCACATTGTGTGTCCCTTCATTACCACAATAAAAAAGCAAGACGAGCCACTTGTCCTTCATGCTACATTTATGTTTGGTTTCTATTGTCCTTGCCTCAATTTGTTCATCGCCTCTCTCGGTTCCAAACTTGTGATACTTTACAACTTTCCTGTGATACTTTGCAACTTTCCCTATTACTTTCTAGCCTCACTTCCACACTATGTATATGAGAAAACTCTTTGTACGAACCATCACGTCCCTTGGGATCGACGTGGCCATTCTGTGGGTCACACACTTTCTCAAGGTTAGCTGACCTCCCATGTGGGAATGCTTAGGTGGCTTTCCCAACGGATCCACCGAGCGCCCCGTTCTTCCATGGTGTAAACTACCAATATCCCAAGTGTTTCCGCATCTGCTAGTCTAGATGACTTGCCAAGTGTCCACATAACCATTCGACCGACTTTCGTTTAGGTGCTCACATCCCTTAGGTGAGTCGAGGCGACTCACCTAAATATGCCCTCATTTGTTTTGTGTGGGCACCCAAGTCTTTCACACAATCGATCGTCAACCATCCCATGGCCTAACAGATGTTGTGCGATACCTTGGCCAATATCCCCTTGAAGCGGTGCATGCCCATGGAAATTGAGCTCTCCCACTATAAGAAGTCATCTTCACAGCTCATTTTGTTCAGTGCGCTTATACCACTTCCTTCACTAAATAACCCAAACTTTCGTAGGTCGTCACAACTTCAATTGTGTTGAGTGCACACATCTTTAATCAAAGTTCTTACATATATATTTATAGGTATGTTTCGTTCACCCCAAAAATCTTGTTAGTAGACCATCAGTTTCATGTCATCTAATATGGACTTTGATCTTTCCTTCTAATCTCCATCTTTAATGTCTATACAATTGTGTGCATTATTTATGCCACGTGAGTGCAAAGGCCCTCCCGCACATGGTTATACTTCTCGACTGTTCTTGGCTCTCGTAATTGTGTGGGTTTGGAGAATATATATTCCTCCTTCATGTTTTGAAATTTCATTAAAAATATTTTATTAAATAATACTTAATATACCAATAGGATTTGGGTATTACATTTCTTGCACTGGAACCATTCATAAGATGATCCAATGATTTGGGTATTAGAGTTCTTCCATTGATGATTGTTAAAACACATTTATACGACGATTGTTAAAACATCTTGAAAATACTAATATTTTCATCATCATCATGGATTTGATACATTTCAAAATACTATTCAACCTTATTTTCATCATCATCATGGATTTGATACATTTCAAAATACTATTCAACCTTATTGAACCATCTTTAGCCATTTATCTTGTCTTTTTCATCGTACAATTTTTTGTTTCTTCGGGTAATATTAGATTATATAAAATTGAGTGGTGTGCATGGTAAGTAGACGATATATTAATGTGTTAAATTCTTCCTCCCCCACTTTAATGGCTTAGAGATTATCTAACTTCTTGGATATGGTTTTGGTATGTTTGGTTCAATTTTTTATTTTAATTATAACATATACCATTTATTCATTGAAAATATTGGTTTTGGTAGCCAACTCTTCAATGTGACCTTAATGTAACTGTTCAATGTGATCCTAATGTAACGAAACCACAAGTTTAATAAGTTTTTATTAAATATGCTCTCTCTACTTAACTTTTAGTTGAGTTTCCTAATGTGTCCAACTCTTCAATGTGACCCTAATGTAAGGAAACCGTGATTTTAATAAGTTTTTATTAAATATGATCTCTCTACTTAACTTTTAGTTGAGTTTCCTAATGTAAGGAAATCACAATTTTAATAAGTTTTTATTAAATATGTTTTCTACTTAACTTTTAGTTGAGTTTCYTAAATAGGCTAGGGAAGGTTTTAGTTGTGTTTTTATACTTAGTAAACTTAAAAATAATTAAACACAATGATGTGTTAGGATAACATACATAAAACTCTTACATATCTAAATGAAATATCAATAAAAAATAAAAAATAACCTCTCACAAATTTTGTAATTCATGATATTTTTAAAATAATTTAAATAATGTTTACTAAATCTAGACACATTAGTGTTGACTAGACTAAAAAACACACCTATGAGTTTTGATGAAATGTGCACCACGTTAAGGTCAAATAAAAAGAACTTAGATTTTGTAGGAATGTTTGTTTTAAAAAATTAGTAAAGAATGCTTATTAAATCTATAAGCACATTAGAGCATATCCTTCGATATGCAATATGGTGATATTGAATATTTTCTTATGAATTTTCTATAGACTTATAATTTTAAGTATGTATTAAAATACAAAGTGCATTATAATAAGAAGGTTAAATTAAATAAATATGAAACAATTCTTGCAATATGAATATTTTTCTATGAATTTTCTATAAACTGATAATTTTAACTATGTATTAAAATACAAAGTGCATTATAATAAGGTTAAATTAAATAAATATGAAACAATTCTTAATTTTTGTTATGCACGAATGTTACGAACACCGTCAACCACTAGTGCTAATTCTTCTCCTATGAGTCCCCATATGTCCCATCCTTTCACAAACAATATTTATCCACAATGAATTCCAATTTGTTTTTGAATTTTTCAAAGCCCACTTAACTGTCTTTGTGATTGATGTGGAGAAAAGTTTATTTGCTACATATTAATTTATATTTTCACATTTTCAATTTGCAAATTCTATTTTTTAAAATGTTTTTATAGATTCCGTTATTCTTAACCTATATAGTGTTCTTACATGATGCACTGACTTACGGTGGTCCTTAACATTCAAAGTACACCCATAATTTGAGAATGGTTGGTGAACAAATTTGTTGGTGTTAGGTGCACTAATGTATGTTAGGAGCATCGTGGGTGTGGTGCGATATCCATGGAAGTTATGAATTTGATGTCGATACATAGATGTACGACATAGCACACCATATCTAATGATTTCACATGGCAACTACCATTTTTCTTTCCTAATGATACGTGGTTTGTTGACATGGAATAGTAGCACCATTATCCAATGGTAAAAATTATGTAATGCACATCGCCAAACACATGAAAACATTGTCTCCTGATGGTGGTGCATAGGTGTATTATTTAGTGCGCTCTCACCGATGCTAGGACGTGAGTGTTTCTTATATACTGCTTCCACATTTTCTTCATTTTTCTTGGACGAGATATGGTGCTCAACTACACGATCAACCGATCGCTTCCTGTAAACTATACCTCGACTTGTAAAAGAGAACATGAATACAGCAGTTCTATGCTCCGAATTGAACTTGAACCTGATCTTATTGTATAGAAGAGAACAGATCCTATGAAGGTATAGATACATTTTCAAGAAGGAAACCATAGTGAAATTGTGTTTCTTCCAGACAAGAAAATTGATGTTCGAGAAGAGAATTTATTTGTGCATGCATGGTATTGTTGATTTCACTGAGCCTTTGGAAGAGAGAGTTCGCAGACTAGTGAAGTGAAGTGGTGTTCTTCATGTAGGAGATTGGATTATTGATCCAATGCGTTATTTCTATTTTGATATCCACTTTCTAAGGATTCAATTGCTTGCGTGAAACAAAAATATTTTTTCCAACATTGTTGTTGTTGTTCGAAGATCAGAGAGTGAGCCACCTGTGAATGACAAGTATGCTTGGAGCTAAGGCAAGAGGGTCATAGAGCCAAATTACTGAAGAGGAAGTGTGCCATACTGTTCAACTCTATGATTATTAATATGGTATTAGAAACTGATGAAGTGATTGCAACTAGAGAACACATACTTGACGAGCACAATGTGGAATTCGACGAAGAATTTGATGAAATATATAAATTATTGATGCCAAATTTTCCATTCTTCTCATGTATAAATTATGAACCTTGGGCAATTGAAATGAAAAAATTACTATGGCTAGTATATTTATTGCATTATGATCATGAAGGTCATGTCAATTTCTATGATAAGATAAGAGGTGCAATAACATTACAACTTATTATATCAGCACTGGATGAAAACATTTGTCTGGTATTTTGTGTGAATTTGGTGAAGTAGGTAGTGAAAAAATATTTTGGGATATTCTTGAAATGAAAAAGTGGAGTGAGAATGTTGAAGTTGATGAAGTTATTGTTGTTGAAAATAGTGATTGTGTTGACAGTCTCATAACTGGAACAGAGACTGAAAATAACATTTTTAAAGTTGCAATGATTAATGTTGGTTATTCTTATCCTCTTTCTACTCTTGGGCTGAGCAAGGTTTATATCTAAACAAGTTTCCAACAAAACCATCTAAAACTATTGGCCCTCCTGGTAAACCAGAAGGAAACACAACAAACAAAGTGTATCGCGCAGTTTCACCCAAGATAGTCGTATGGTTGAATGCAATGTTCATATGCTTGTAGTCTAGGAAAGTGTGGGGATCTAGGATTGCAATTCATCTTCTTAGGCCTCGATCTGGTTTTTATTTCTATTATTCTTAACATTCATTCATCTATTAAATATGTAAATATGTAGTCAATCAAAACACATAACATAAGTATTACCATGGTTCACCCCCTCCTGGGCTACGTCCATAAAGATCTAAATTCTTAGGCTCTTTTATTCATATTTCTATAATATATGGCACCACACACACTACAATTTTGATCATACACTCACGAAATAGGTTCCACAGTCTCTATGAAGCTGACTAGATTACACCAGGCTTCTCAACCTGCGATTTAACCCTCAACATCTAGCCACTTGAATCTCCTACAACTCAACAAGTTACAAAATTCGTATAAGATCTTATAGTAGTTTCCTTAACCGAATGGAACAAAGCTCATAACCCTCGACCTAGACCTCCTAGGTACTTATCTCTCTCTCTCTCTCTCTCTCTCTCTCTCTATATATATATATATATATACACTTTATTAGTCATTGCAATGTCTTACAAAAAACCTAACCTTAGCGTGCTTAGGTTTTCCTACATGTGCGTCTTGCATGATTTCTTCCTTTGCATGCGGATTTTCCTCACACGTATTTCTTTTCCTTCCAGCTGTATTTTTCTAATGTAAGCTTTACTTTAAAAAATTGGACTCTTCCTCAAAATCGACCTATGCCCAACAGATGCCCAACACTGAAATGTGGCTTGTCCTGATCCACGTAGGCATTCCATGCTCCCTAAACAACCTTTTCTAGGCTATGGAACTTGTCTGCAAGTTCCATTCCTCTTTCCTCGACATGCACAACCTTCTTTGGAATCGATTCTAATGCTTTTGCTGTGATCTCCTCCAGGATCATTGTTGCGCACTCTGTATCTTCTTGAGCCATGTTCTTCTTCTCCTCCTCCAGCTACACGATCATCTGTGCTACTTTCTCTTGAAGCGGTTCCATCTACACATCTCTTTCTTGCTTCTACGTCTGTGATGCTTTCAACTCTGTCTGCAACTTATTCATATCTTACATTCCATTCAAATGCTCTTTGATATTCATTGTATTCTTCCTCTGCTTGAGATCTTCGATTGTTGCACTTACGTTTCTTTCTTCTTAGTCCCACTGCTGGACATGTTCGTCTTCCTCCAGAGTTGTCCAAACCTATGCTGCTCTGTCGAACAATCTTGTTGTTGTGTTGATTTTTCTTTCCATCTCATCCATTTTCCTTTCAGCTTTCTGGTTTCTCTGCTCCTTCACCTCCGGGGGAGTCGTTRGATTGAGATTTTATTTTAGTTGCTCGATCTCCCACTGGTATTGATCGATTGTTTATGTAATGAGGGTGATTTTTTCCTCTACACTTTTGTCTTCTACTTGCGTTCTTTCGCCTCTTCTTTTTCTATAGTCAGTTGGTTGCATGTGATCTGGAGAATCTTGCAACCCYTCTTCCCACCTCTATATTTGTGGCATCTACACGGGACCTCGAATGTACTTCCTGCATGACGCTGACTTGTAGCCCATATAAGGAATTTATGGGGATCTTCGTCATCACCATATCCACTTGTTCTACTTATTCCAGGGGTTTCTCCATTGTCTCCTCATCGAATTTGATAATTTAATGCGATATGGTGAATGTTTCACTCCTCTGAGCAAAAAAGTGCGCAATATCTTCACCCTCTTTTTGTGAAGATGGCTTATGTGTCTTCTCTTGTGGCTACGCAGTGTCCTGTTATTCTGCTTGGCAATGTAGTTACTGAATGTTGTCATGTACCTCTAGGAGCTTACCCATAATCTCTTGCCTCTATTTCACTGTTTTCCTGATCACTCTCTCACTCATGTCCTCCACCTTATTCATGATGAGCTCTGCATCATCCCATGTGAGGGTGATGACGGGGTCCTCTTTCTCATACTTCCTCTTCTTGGTTGCATATTATCCCTATGCAGGATTTCTTGTCATGT
>JASDQU010515074.1:28159-57528 GCA_032191745.1 Picea mariana | reverse complement strand
CTTTGATTACTTTGACCTTTTGGGGCTTCTAGATGACATATGAGGGCCCTCCAACTTCGTAAGGCCATAACTCTCAAACCGTGAGGAGTTATGTGACATTCTACATACCACCAGAAATGGCATGACATGTAATATCCATATAGAATAGTATTATCTGAAAATATATCATAACTCATACCATTACCCATCAAACAAACTTGGGTCAATTACCCAAACCTGGGCTCTCCAACTTCTCATGGCCATAACTCTCTAACCGTGAGGAATTATGTGACGTTCCACATACCACTGGAAATGAAATGACAAGAAATATCCATATAGGATATTTTAATTGACAAAATCACTTTCCTTCATCTCATTATTCCACAATTAAGCATGGGTTCTCTTACTCCACAAAGCGTCTTCCCGTGAGAGCTTTCACCATAAGGGGACCACTTTGGAGTTCATCCATATTTACTTATTATCAACAATGAAAAAACAATAATGAGTCATATTTACATCAAAAAATATTGGGTCCATTACCCAAACCTTTGTGTTATGGGTCTTTCTTCAAGGGTTGACATAAATGACAACCAACCTTAATCAACACCTGCCTCTACCTCGGGTGAGACTTCATCTACTTCCCAGGTGTTGCTGAAAGGGCCAACAGTTAGGGTTCTTTTGGTGCGTTTTTGTAGCGTTGAACCTTGGGTCTGCCCCTGTGCCAACAAATGGTTCCATTTTCGGGACCTGAAACTGGGATTGATGGGAACTGAAGTGAAGAAAAAGAGAAGCTCTGTGCATAGATCTATTGTTGAACTGAGTAGTATTCTGACCTAAAACTCGGATTGCTGGGAACTAAAGAAAATAAATCTTTGTGTGTAGATTTGTTTCTTTAGTGCACAATTTTCTACTTAATATGTGAAGCTTTGTGCTAAGAAGAAAAGTCATATCTGAAGAAAAGAGGTAAGATATGAAGGCTTTGTTCTTTTTTAAAGGTAAGAACATTGAAAAGTTTTGATTGAAAAAAGGAAAGATAAGTGGAAACTTTTGTTTCAAAAGTGTGGATCTAGGTATGTTTGATAAAAAAATTCCTATATTGAAAAGTAGGGAGCAACTATATGAAAGAATGTTTGATATGAGTAGATCTGACAAAAATAATGAAAGATATGTTATTCCTATGCATATAAAGAATGTTTGGACTAACAAATGGATGCAGGAACCTAGAAAGAATTTTTTGCAGGTTAGCTACTATGATCCTAGTGCGCAGTACAGGAAAGGTTAGGGATCATTTCAAAGAAAGAGAAGATTAAATCTTTATTATAATTGCAGAAGACCGAGACATCTTGCTAAGGAATGCCCTGGTAGAAGACCTAGTTGTCTTTGTTGTCAAGCTATGGATCATGAAGTTTTGGATTTCCCTAGAATGATTTCTAAGGTTCAAAGAATGAATATGAGACAAGAAAACCCTGAGGAAGATCAAGAAACTAATACCACGACAGAACCCTAGAAAGAATCAGAGATTGTATTACTGCAAATGAAAAAAACCCCGAATGATCACCAAAATATCAACTTATCAGAAATCTTCAAAGAAAAAGAGTGCATAGAAACAAGAATAGGAGACTTCAACATAGACTGTGTTCTAGATGAGGAACACATGTGAATATTATGATAGAAAGAACCTGGGAAATTTTAGGAAAACCTACTATGATAACTTCATTAGGAGGAATAGGATTATTTAGAGGAAAGTTGATAACCCTATGTGGAAGACTCACCTAGATAGTTATGAGTGCTCATGGAACTACGACAGAGGAAGATTTTGATATTTTTAAATTTATTGAGAACAATGCCCCATTTGCTATATTACTAGGAAAACCTTGGATTAAAAAGGATCAGACCAGAAGAAAAGAAGAGGAAGTCTTAGATCAAAAGAAGCAAGAATTAAAAGATTTCATGACTAGGAGGATAGTGCACTTGATTGAAGAATAGGAGAACAGATCGAAGCTATTTAAAACCAGAAAATTGGATGTCAAATTTGAACGAACAAAATAAGATTCACAAAAGAACGGAGCACCTACCCCAAACAGAGAAGAATTATTTTCATTGAACCCTATGAAAGAATCTCAACAGTGCGAAGTTACTATACCAAAAGGAGATAAGAATCATAATGGAAAGAGGAATACTGAGACAGAGATCAACGGGAAGAAGGCTAGAAAACTTTGTAAGAAGAGAGAAAAGATAGAAAATATACAGAAGGTTCCATAGGGGACTTCGCAGAGGGAAGGTTTGCAAAACTAGAACTTTGTCAGGATATCAGAACAACACAACATGGCACTTCACCATGGCAGAGCGATATAGCCGTTGAAAGCATTATAACCATTATCCCAATGCCCCGAACGGTTAGAACAACAGTTATGACCAGGAAGCTCACCATCGGACCATTGGGACTGCGCCGTAACAGATAGAACTACATTTATGAAAGCCTCTTGTCCATTGGAGAAGATCTGTTACATTGTTAACTACTTATTTCATCGACTGTTGCACCGAGAACACTTTTGTGAATTGTATCCAAGCCAAAAAGAGAACTCATTTCTACCGTGTTGTGTTTATTGAGATCAACACCTATTCCATTGCTTTGAGCATTCATTCATCCACCTGAGTTATCTTATCTGAGCCTATATGTCGGATGAGCTCAACGCCACAGAGAAAGTCATCAAATAAGTTCTAATCGACCTTATGAGATAGAGAGTGATGTCCACAAGATTTCAAGCTTCATCGATGCGAGGAGTCCAAGCCTCCCTGTCAACTGATCACAGATTCAGACCATCCCGCGTTGCAGATGAGAAAAGAACCAAGCACAGAGATGACTTAGCAAATGCGAAGTTAATCCCGTCTGTTCTTCCCAATTACATCTTGCCTCTAGTCGGTGTGGTGAATTGTGATAGTGTCCTGAGGGACTTCGACTACATAGTCATCACAAAGTACCTCTTGAAGGGGATATGCACAGTCAGACCGCAGTTGGAGAGGATTCCAACCTTAAAGATCAATGACTATAATCTAGGGGACCACAAGACCTACAACATGCTCGCGCCTCACAAGCACTTGACTAAGATGAAGGTAAAGAGATCAAAGATCATTCCTCAGCCATGGACCATGAACATCATGCACCCCACTATCCTTAATGTCATGAAAATTCCACACTTTGGAATGCACCAGGAGTTTAACGCGTGCATTAAACTTCTATTGTCATGCTTCCACAGTGGTTATTTATGGTTAGACATGTGTATTACCATTGATCTAGCGCTGATCCATAAGATCACTGGATTGAGCATGCAGGGACCCGACCCGCAGGACTTCTACCCAGGGAAAGCTGCAGATCGTGCCCTGGCACAGATGATTAAAGACATCTATGGAAATGTAGAGAAGGGTACAGGAGGCTACAAAGTAGCCTCCATTCAAAATGGTGCAATGTGCCTCACTTTCTAGTTGATTGTTGGTAAGCTAGTCCGAAAGAACAGACCCACAGAGGTCACAAGGTTTGTGGTTGACCTTACAAGAAAGTGCGTGGAGGGATTACAGATGAACTCAGAGAAGTACGTAGTCAACCAGCTAGAAGTTGATTTCCGCGAAGCTCGGGATCAAGGTTATGAATTCCACTTTAGTTGGTTGTTAATGCTCATCATGTTTACAACTTGGAAGATGTCGGAAGGTGTGACCTTCCTGTACATTGAGTCATTCGAACCACTTGCTGCGAAGTTTACCACACTTTGGTACTCGAGCGATATGGGAAAAAACTGGCAATCGAACGCAGTATTCCATACCTACTACCTACAGCTGAAAAGGGCTCTCGAATCGTTCCCCCGGATGACGACAAACACTCTGGATAGGTTCAGACCCCTTATGAAGTTTTGCATAGATAGGCATTTCATATATATCACTACGCGTGAAAATGAGAGTAAAGAAGATCTTAAGTCATACTATAAGCTCACCGAGGAGGACCTGGAAGCAACAACTGAGGAATGTCCTGCAGAGTTCCTTATACCAGTTAATAAGGAAGAATTTTCTAACCCAAACCTCATTAGAAGCCCGATAGTTACCCATGAGGAGTATAATGCACCCAGTAGTAGAAAAAGGAGGAAGAACGAAGATGTACAGGAACTGAGCAGCACCTTAGAAGAGACTGCCTCAGATTCACCTGGCAGAGGAGGAGGTAACGAGGTGGACAAAGAGGAAGAAAGAAGAAAAAGAAGGGGAATAAGATAAGCAGGAGCAAGGTAAATTAACCTCTCCATGGAACCCCCTTGATGATGCAGATCCATAGAATAAAAGGAAGGTTTCCCCCACGAAACCTACATCGTGGAAGAAATCCAAAGCAAGCACGCCGAAGCTTCAGAGTGTACTCACGATCAATGATTTTGATTTCATCATTGCAGCCATATCATACGTTTCATAGGACATTTTTCAGAACAACGAAGCTAAGAAAGAATCCTTGTATGACAGAATCGTGATAGAGCTGAGAGGGGTAAAACAAGCCCTTCACTCCAGCTGTGCAATATCCACTGCGCCCCTGCCATCAGAAGAACCAGATTTGGGAGATGAGCCTGCCGAGCTCTGTAGACTAGATGATGTGACCGAAGCCTCCTTCATCAAGCACAAGAAGTGAAAGAACATGCCACAGTGGCCCTGAAGCAAGCACAAGAAGAAATGGTAGAGCAACTTCAGGTTGCACAAAAGGAGAAAGAGGAATTTCAAGCCAAGATTGAAAAAGAAAGAGCTCAGGCCAAGCAAGAAAAATAACAGTTGCTCACAGAACAGCTAGGAGTCAAAGAAGCAGTCGACAGAGCACTTCGCTCTGTGACAGGCTTAGAGCCAAAGGAAGAAAACTGAGTGGAGCATCAAGTAGTGAAACTCACAGAAGCTATCCAACAGCTAAAACAAAGAATAATAGACTTAGATCTCCGAACAGTGCCCAACACTCCATCGGATGTACAAGATCAAAGACAAGCAACTGCTCGAAGCCTAGTTGAAAGAATTAAGGCCCTCGCCATGGAATGTAAACAACTAAGTGATCTCAGTGCCCAAACCTATGAGAGACTCACTGAGGATTCTAAACTAAAGGCACTGGAATCACACCTCTAGGAGACAAAGAAACAAGCAGAAACAGTACAGGCACAGTTGAAGCCCTTGTCAACAGTCGAAAGGATGAAGCGATCCCAAGAACAATGAAATTCCCAACAACAGGTCCACACCATTTAGAGCAGAGTAATGTAAGTGACTCAGAGACTTCAACCAATTCAGGACGAGGCTTTCCAACTATTCAGAGAGATTGAAGGCCAAGGAACAGAATTGGAGCAAGTTGTCACTGCAACTAAACAATGCTTAGAGGGACCTATCAACAAAGTAGTAATCCAATATTTTTTTGAATAGGAGGCCATGGCACAGAAACAGGTCGAAGAAGATCGAGCCAAGATTGAGTCTTTCGAAGAAGATCTACCCAGACCAGAGTGACTCGGGATGAGTCACATGTGAGTGTTGGGGGCCTGTTTTCCCTTGACCAAGTTTTGAGGATCCTTGGTCAGTTTTGACCTACTTTTGGGACTTCGACAGGCTGTTGAAGATGGAGTGCAAGTCAAAAAAACGATCGTGGGATCTCGGCCCCTTTCTAGGGCTTTTTGGGTTTTGGGCTTATGTAACGGGTATGGGGATGTCGTCCCATGGGTTTAACCATGTTTAGGCCCCTTTTGTAATGTATAAATAGATGTCTAGGCGATGTAAGGAGAGATGCATCTACGTGATGTTAGGTGCTAAGTGAAAGTGGTAAGAGTAATTGTTTTTTGCATATTGTGTGAGACTTGTAGATCTAAGTGCAAGTGATTGTAAGAGATTGTGAAAGGCTTTGTGTTGTAACTCAGGGAAGGAGGATCTAGCGAAGTGCACATATATCCTGTACTCTGCAGAGTAAGATCTCAAGGATCTGTGGATGTAGCTTATTGACTAAAGATAATAAAAGAGAAGAAGAGTTGGTGATCGTAGCCCCAGGGTGGGGGTCAACCATTAATATCCTGTGTTGCTATGCTTTGTGAGATGTATTGATGTGTTTATGTGTTTACTTGCTTAAGTTCTTTGATATAGATGAACGATAGATAGATATGTTAATGCTTTGTGCTTAATAGTATGGATGAATGTTAGATATGATCTATGCTGATGTTCTTAGTGCATGATTATATTGCATCTGTGTGAATACTGTGCTGCTCTGTTATTAGGGTTTTATCTATGAAGTAGATAATGGTTAAATTTTGATGAATTGTAATTTCTAAGTGCTTTGTTAAGGTGTTATAATCACTAATCGATGTCCCAACTAAGGTTGCAGACATCTGAGTCCTGCAACCACCCCTGCCTTTACCTCAGGTGAGACTTCATCTACTTCGCAGGTGTTTCCGAAAGGGCCGATAGTCAGGGTTTTGTTGGTGCGTTGTTGTAGCGTTGAACCCTAGGTCTGCCCCTGTGCCAACAATTTTCAAGAAAATGTACCAAACGCAGTGGAAGAAACCCTCTTCAGTCAAGAACCTCTGTTGAAAACCCTAGAGCAAATAGGTGGAGAGGATGAAATTAGTAGGCAAGGAGAAGTGGATGGTTTTCACTCACAAATTTAGACCTTGTACTTTGATGGATCTAAATCAATAGAAGGGTCAGGAGTGAGGTGTATCCTTATTGATCTGAAGGGGAAATGAAATTTCCTATCCTGCCATCTAGAATTTGAATGCACTAATAACACCGCCAAGTATGAAGCTTCAGTGAAAGGGCTAAAGAAATCCATAGAATTAAACGTTAAAAAACTAAAGGTTTTCAGAGACTCTGAAATCATCGTTAGACAAGTAAGGAACACTATACATTTCAAGTCTTCCTACCTAAGGAATTATTAACAGGAAGTGCACAGGCTAATAGAACATTTTGAAGCTTTCAACATTACAACAATCCCCTGAATCAAGAACAATCTTGTTGATTCCCTAGCCACTGCTGCCTCGAGACTATCCCATTTAGAAGACTATAAAGCCTTCTGGTTCACTATGGAACTACTCTACAAACCATCAATACGCAACAATATTTCTAAGTGGAAAGTCTTTGAAGGATATGAACAGATCATAAACGTCTTAACCAATCAGGAGAATTTTAAATACTTTGCTATTGATGATGAAGTATTTCAAGAGCATGTAGTAGAAATTGATCCCCATAAGCAAAGAGGTGAAACAGATCAGTTGACTGAAAAACCAAGGTTTGGCACGATACCGAAAGGGGTATCCAATTTGGAGAACCTTTTCGACTTAAGGGAAAGATTTAAGGGGTCAACAAACACAAAGACAGGGAGTTCACGTCCCATGTACGAGACTATAAATCTAGGAACACCGGAGAACCCTAAGAATATAAATCTTGGCAAAACATTATCTAAAGAAGAAATGAAAGCCTATCTCAAATTGTTCAGAGAATATCAAGATTTTTTTGCATGGTCCTACCGAGATCTGAAAACTTATGATACTCACATTATCCAACACATAATCTCGTTAAAACCCGAAGTAAAACCCTTCCAACAGAATCTCCAAAAGTACCACCCATCCCTGGAGCCTCTCATGTGTCAGGAGTTGAAGAAATTACTAGATGCTAAAATTATCTTTCAAGTTAGACACTCTACCTAGGTAGAAAATTTGGTTCCTGTCGGGAAAAAGTCTGAGGAGATTCGTCTATGTGTGAATTTTAAAAACCTCAACAGACCATCAGAAAATGACAGCTACCTAGTCCCACCAATGGAGCAACTCTTGCAGACCATGTCTGGTTCTTAGATTTTCTCCCTACTGGATGGTTTTTGAGGTTATAACCAAGTTCTAGTTTCAAGGGAAGACCGATTGAAAACTATCTTCTGAACCAAGTGAGGAACCTTTTCTTATAAACGCATGCCCTTTGGGTTAATCAATGCAGGGGAAACCTTCCAAAGGTCCATGGACGTAGCTTTTCAGGTACTAATCAACAAATGTGTAGTAGTTTATTTGGAAAACATGACTGTGTATTCAAAGAATAGGGAATATCACATCCAACACCTAACCCATATTTTTGAGAGGTGTAGGAAATACGGTATATATTTAAACCCTAAGAAAACTATCTTTGGTGTCGAGGAAGGGGAAGTACTAGGTCATATTATATCTCAAGAAGGAATTCTCATAGTCTCATAACGAATTAGGGAAATAGTTAATCTTCCCTTACCCCACAAGAAAAAGGCTATGTAATCCTTCCTTGGGAAAATCAATTTTGTGAGGAAGTTCACCCTCGATTTCGCTAAAACTATCAAACCCTTAAAAAAAATGATCTGCAAAGATGTTGAATTTAAGTGGGATGATGAACGGAAAAGTTCTTTCAGCAATATTAAGATTGCAATATCTCAAGCTCCAGTGTTGCAAAGTCCTGACTTTAGAAAATATTTTTTCCTCTATACTTTTGCCTTCGACCAATCGTTAGTTGTAGTATTGAATTAGAAGGATGATGACAACAATGAGGTGTCAATATCATTTATGAGCACTAATCTCTAAGGGGAAGAACTAATATGATGACAACAATGAGGTGTCAGTCTCATTTATGAGCACTAATCTCTAAGGGGCATAACTAAATTACCCTGCTATAGACAAGCATGCTTATGCGGTGTACAAGGCAATACAACATTTTAGATCTTACATCCTAAAAAAAAAACCAAAGTCATTGTGCTTCATCTGACAGTCTGATCCCTATTCACTCAACAAGAGATGGGGGAAAGAAGAGGAAACTGGATAGCAGTGGTCCAAGATTTTGATCTAGATACAAAACCTGCCAAATTGGTTAAAGGACAAGGATTATGTAAAATGGCAGTTGAATCCCAGGACCAAGTAAATGAAAACCCCAGGTGGAAGAATGAATTGGCATTATGGTGTGGTGAAGCTTTATATGTTCCCCAAGGGTAGGAGTCTTGGTATGGGAAACTAACTTATCTCATGCCTCATGGGACTTGCCCAGAAAACCTAAACCCTAAGGAAAGGAGAGATCTTAGACCAAAATAGGCACAATATCGCCTCATAAATTTGATGCTCTTCCGCATTAATTATGATGGGGTACTTTTAAGATGTCTCGAATGAGAAGACGCAGAAAAGGTTCTAAAGGATCTCCATGATGGTCCTGCAGGTGGACACTTCGCAGGGAATACCATCGCCCACAAGATATTGAGAGCCGACTATTGTTGGCCTACTCTATTTAGAGATGCTCACGCATATGCTAGAAACTGTAAAACTTGTCAAATGAGCACAGGGAGGGAAAAAAGAGAAACTGTCCCACTCTATCCTATAGCCGTCTCCATACCATTCGAGCAATGGGGTTTAGATGTCATAGGATAAATTACACTGAGTTCTTCAAAAAAACATAGATACATACTAACTACCACAGACTATTTCATGAAATGGGTAGAGGTCGTCCCCCTGACTCATGTAAACGAAAAGGTGGTGATCCAATTCATAGAACAACTGTTGATCACAAGGTTCAATATGCCTTCCATTCTTGTTTTTGATAATGTTGCTTAGTTTTCTTCCACCCTATTAACACAATTTTCTCTATTCAAAGGAATCATAATCAGATACTCTTCAAACTACTATCCACAGGGGAATGGAGTGGTAGAATGCCCGAATACGAACATAGTGAGGATATTAAACAAAACAGTTGTAGACAACCAGAGGAATTAGCATAGTTCACTTCATAATGCCTTATCGGATGATAGAGTAACACCCAAGGAAGATATAGGGAATTCCCCATACTTTCTGGTATACGGACAAGAAGCCATTCTCCCGAGTGGGCTATATCTTCCATCTCTTTAGCTTGCTCATGTTTCTAGAGGAAAACCCTCATCGATTATTCAACAAATAATTGATACCCTCCTCATGATGGAAGAAGAAATGGAGAAATAAAAATCAAAGATAATTTATCATCAACAGATAGTTAAAAGGTCGTTTGACAAGCATAAGGCCAAAGAGAAGAATTTTTAAGTAGGAGATTTAGTCAATGGGATAGAGCGAATGAGCCGAATGGAAAACATTTGAAGTTTCAGAATCTATGGCTCGGACCTTTTCAGGTAGCCAAGAAACTTGGGGCAGGAATGTATCGATTGCAAAATATTAGGGAGGAACCTGACGCCCTCCCGGTAAATGGCCAAGCCCTAAAACAATATTTTCATTAAAAAAGAAAAATGTGTGTGTGTGTGTGTTTTCATGTTATTTTATTTTTAGGTAGGCTAATTGCGGAGTCCTTTATTTTATTTTTTATTGTGTAGTATTTTTGCACTTTAAATATTTTGTTTCGCAAGACATTGGTTGGACTTAATTCATATGGTATAGAAAACTCTATTCCTGACTCATGCTTACATACAAACACAAGAAACATTGGGTGAATGGTTGTTGTCTTAAAGGAATTTTTTATCTAACCTTTGCAAATAAACAAACTTGGCAAGTGTTCGCCTGGTGGTCTGGTAAAAAATCTAAAGGTAAATATGGTAAGCTAGAAAGGGCCACATGTCCCTCAAGATAGAGATAGAAAAATTTCATCTTAAACATATCATCTTGTAGATAACAAATGTCCTCCTCTCCCACTCGCTCAGGGCATTCTGCTGAAATAAATTAATTATATCAGTTGAGTGAAAAGTAAGAGAGGCTATGCAAATAACTCCGCCAGGGCTATGGGCGTGTGTTAGAAGAAGAGTAAGGTCTATGACATCGGGGTGACTCCGTCGAGGCTATGGACACTCGCTGGCAGTGGAGAAACACCGCAGCAAGTGAATGATGATAACTAAAGGCCTGGTACTAGTGAATTATTTACTTGACTCTTTTCAAAAGGGAGCATGGGTCATGGTTAAAAGGAACGAAGGTGGGATAAAGGTTGAAACCCCACAGGTAGGCCCAAATTCACCAACCGAGGGAATTCCAGAGGCAAGGATAGAAGAGACTCTCATAAAAACAAACAAGTCAAGTTCTTAACCAACTTCTGCATCAAATAAGCCCAGGGAAGGATCGTAAATTTTTCTTTCACCCAGCAAGTCGCCATTTGTTGAGAACTCAACACACCCTAAAAGCCTCATAAAATTTTATCACTTTTTGGGTACCACTTATTTTCTTCACTGTCTGAATTGATTTCACTTTGGGAAATGATTTATATTTGTGTTGTCTTCATGACTCTTATCATCAAGTCAGGTTTGTTTGAACTTCTTAACCCCATGTATAAAATAACTTAACACTCGAATTGAGAATTGGTAGCTAACAATGCACTTAACGTGCTCAAGTTCGGCACTGGAAAAAACTCAAGCAAGTAAAAGAACCACACCATTACAATAGTTGCCATGCGTTGATCCCCGATCGACATCGACAGAAGGTGGGGTTGGTTTACGTAAGTTATTCACAAAAAATTTCAAGAGATAGTCGATCCCCTTCGCCATCGGNTGACCGATGCACTTTATCGAGGTCGGGGAAATCTAGAAAAGTTAAAACAATCATTTTTTCCACAACAAGCATATCGTTGATCGTCGATCCCCGATGTGTTTTCGTCATCGAGACTTTTTTGAGAGAGTCGATCCAAGAGCCCTTGGGTAGGTTGATTGTCACTCGCTGATCCTTGATAATTTTTCACTGTCGGCAAGATAGGATTGGGTTTTAGAATGTATATCTTAAATAAAGTATCAATTCCAATTAACACAAGAAAATGAAGTCACCGGTCTCAAATGCCACGTGTCTTTACCACGTAAGGGGGTTGTATGGCCTAGTTTTATCCCGATTCATTTTTAGGTTCCATGGGTCCCAGTCACACCTCCTAGTGAGATTTTCTAGGTCATCTCTGTATGGAAATACCGATCGGTGTCATAAATTTTGCAAGGATATATCAACAAAAAAATTTGAAGCACAATCCTGACCCCTAGTCCACCAACAAAACTAGTGAAACAATGGGATATTTGCGACATAAGATATGATCGGATTTGGACATTTAATATACCAGTTAATGCCCGATATCGCATTATTTTATACCTCATGTGAATATTAGACAAAAACATTTTGAAATCCCCGATAGACCACTTTACCACCCGCGCCCGCGCTGTCAAACCACGATGAATTTAAGTTTAAACATCTTTGAAGATCTAGCGGCAGATTTAATGAAATTACACTCGTAACCCAAATTGAATGGTTGATGCGAAAAGGTAAGTTCATTCCTATTTAAATCTCTAGAATGGTTTTGAACTAATTCATTATGTGCACAAGTTGAATTCCCAAGCATCCGAAGGAGAAAAGAGAACGTCTCGAGACTGTACCGACCCTCTGATTATCAAAACCATGTTTAACAAGCAACATAGTTATGTATTCAAGTTTGTCAATTCGTTGGTCGTAATATATGCATCTAGTTTTCTTTCACAATTTCTAAACTATGTTCTAGATGCACATAAGATGTCGCCGATAAAGCCAACCACTAGACGTTCGCTGAGAGAAACCAAACTAAAAGAATATGAAACAGGTGAAGGTTCCTCTCTGGGGACTGCGAGGCAGTTGGATTATGCTCCCGGGGCACAGCCTGTTATCAAAACATCAACAAAGAAAGAATTTGTTTGGACTCCAGCCTTCAGTGATAGAAAAGAAATCACCAAATCCAAAGTAATGCTCCCACAATGTAGGGATCTCTTCAACATAATTAGCCGAGAATAATACCTAGAGTATATCCCACATAGTGATCTGGATGTGAGGGAGCTCGATGACCAGGTGTTACCAAACATCTGAAGGTTGTATTTACACATGGTGGCAAGCAGAACCTCGATTTTTCCTTGCATAGAGGTTCTAAAATGGCTCATCGACTATACGGATGGGCAAAAGTGCTTGAACAACGATGAAAATGGTGGATGTTTCGGATTTTTCCTTCCGACAGAAGTCTAGAAATGCTACAATCTCAGGGATCCAGAGGAGAGGATCAACACGGACTTTGTGGTGAAGTTCTATGAATTCCATGACACCAATCAGTTGATGGCCTCATGGTGGAAGGAAGACAATAAGTTCACTAACCAGAGAAATGGCTGGTATGGGACAATTAACCTAAGAGAGCCCTACATATATTTGATGGATCTCATATTCCAGCTATATGGATAAAAGGACTTCTCCAAGTTTTCATAAGCATGGATTTTGTTGGCATAAACAGTGGCGATCTATGGGAGCAACTTCAACTAGGGAGTGATAATATCAAAACAATTAAGCATCTATGTACAACAGGCTCAGATGTCGAAAGAATGGGAGGTACCCACTTTCTACATGGCCTCGTAGTTGCTCGATGTCATGTGTGCAAGGAATGTCCTCGTCAACATAAAATTAAGTTGGCATGTTGTAGAGCTCCTAGTACACGTCTACTTCAAGATACTATGGGAGAACATGTACAAGAAATTTTACGCACTCATCGGCTCATTCTGGGATAAATCTACTATCATACTATATTGCAGGGATACAATGCCACATTGGTCAAGGACAAGAAGTGGGATTTCATACCCTACGGTTTTTGTATAGGGTTTTATCTATTAAAGGATAATGCTCAAGCCAAAAAAGAAGGGTTGATCCAACATAAATTCAAGTTCCCGACAAGATGATTCCGCAAACACGAACCTAAAGGCTTGGTCCTCCAACATGCTTCACAGGTATCATCCTGTTGGTCGTACACTCATGATAAGTTTGAGGACGATATTTTCACAAAATGCACCCAAGACTGGGGTAAGGTGGTGCAGAGAATGGCCAATCCAAACATGACCAGGTTCAAGGCCATGAGCATGGATGAACAGGTGGAAACAATAGAGTAGTCGGCTCAAGAGGTCCATATATCCAAGGAAGAAATCAGAGTAACAGAGACAACAAAGGCATAGAGAAGGGGATTGCTCTTGCTAGAAGGGGCACAAACAATCATTGATCAATTGAAAAATGACCCTAATCTGATAGAAATGACAAGGATTCTCGTTGATGACCCAATTGAAAGCCGACAAGAACCAAGTCTCTTAGAGACGATGCAGCTTGAATAAATCACTGGGTCAGAAAACCCTGAATTGTCTCCACCTGAGATCAGATCACCAGGGGAAATGCCAACCCAAACCAAGATAGTAAGGACATCAGGGAGACTAGGTGTACCAAATCCCTCGTTCGATTTGATAACCATCTACCATGATCAGGAGATTTCAGAGGTGTCCATGGTCACTCCACTGCATATTATAGAGGAGAAAGAACCTGAGAGAGAATCCACCTCGGTTCCCAATGCTCCAGTTCAGATCCATCCGTAGATCAAGAATGAGGCAGAAATTTCCTTAGAGACTGAGCCAATCGACATACCGGAAACCCCAATGGACAACTTAAAGGATGAGCTAGGAGCAGGTGAAGAAGAAGAAGAAATTCCATAATAGGAAATCAACATTTCAATAGCCAATCATCACGTAAGTACCTAACCTGCCCCTGATTCCTTGGTTTTGGCCAGTACCTTACCACCCGATGAGAAAAAACTAGAGCTCAAGAAATTGGGACATACATAAGAGGTTCAGGAACCCAACCTTGAAGAGATATACACGGTCGGGATCCTGGGAAGTACTCTTACCTGGGGAGAACAACATATCCTCGAACCGGTTGATGAGGTCACTGATATACAAGTAATCACCTACGACCAAAAGAATAAATCCATCATGAAAAGAACCACTAAGGAAAGGAGGATTACGTTGAACAATTTGATCCTCATCACCACAGCGGAGAAATTGATCAGCACATAGCATGCCAAGATGTCTGAGCTTATCGATGTAGGGATGGTAATCACAGATTCCACCCTGGATAGAGAGAGGAAATATGAAGAGGAGCTAGCCACTGCGCTAAAGGAGTTGGATCATCTGCGCCATTTGGAAAAATATTATCAGGACTCCACACAGGCCACGGTGTTTTTGAGAAGTGAATTCCAAGATGTCTATAGAAAATTTACTAGTGAACGACACCTTTTCACTGCAGGGATAGCCGACTTCCAAGAAGACACCCTTATGGCACTAGGGACTTGTAAATATGTGGAAATATGGTACGAGAAGGCCCACCAAGCAGTGGAAATAATTGACTACATTAGTGCAGTTCCAAAGGGTCGAGACGCCAAAGAGAACGACATTCGGGTGATGAGGGACAACAACATAGATCGGATAAGGAATGTGGTAGAATATTGGGTGAAAATGGACCAAGAACCTATTCTGGATATTCAAGAGAAATGGGTTGATTGCGAAAGATGTTGGGTCAAGATTAATCGAGAGATGAAATACATCGGTCTCCCAGAATTCGGCTCACTCAAGGACTTTGTCGACTTGCATGACATAGTCAAACAACATGCAAAACAAGACTCGACATGGACTGTAGAGATATAAAAGGTGGAAAACATGGCACCAGGACAATTACAACAGTTCATGGACCACCTGATCAAGGCTCAAACAATATTACAGCAGTTAAGTGTTAAAATATCCAAGTATCGAGCATGAGCAGTAGAAGTAAAGGAGATTCGTTTGGCCCCGATGGACCAACCCAAATTCTCGTATGCCAACACATGCGAGGAAATATTTTTCAAATGGTCAAAGTATGAGAAGAGTCATCCACTTCAGTGAAAAAATTTGATGACTCTTAGAAGACACGGAGATGGAAGCGCCATGTGGCAATGTTTTGTTTTACTTAGCTTTCACTTTTAATAGTTATTTGAGTTAATGATTTGTTATAAATAAGAGGATCGACCTTTTTGAAAGGGTCGATGGTTTTGGAAAAGACCACCATTTTTGGAATTGTAAAGAACTATTTTGAAACTACCTTAATTGAGAAGTCCAGTTTAGGACCAGAGAGAAACTTTTTTTTGTTTTCATCAAAGGCATGTGTGATTGGATTTGAGGAGGAACTACTTTTTACTTTGTTTCATGAATGGATGTTGTAATGAGTAAGGGTTAATGAATCTATTGATAAGTTAGCTGATTCAATATTTTTTTGTAGTTTTTTTTCTTAATGATGGAAATAAATTTTTTTTTTTAATGTGTGATTAATGGTTAGAGCGAAGGAAACTATTTTTCTTTCCATCATTTTATTGCATGTATGTTTTATTTCGATAATTATATCTCAGTCAATAATTGAAATACCAACAAGTTGATGTATTAGTACTAGGATTGTCACATGTGTGAAAATATTTGTCTGCGTGCTGAGCACGAGGGTTATCCCAAGCTTAGCCTTCTTCAGCAGTTAAGATTCCCCTTTTACCCAGCTGGTTTATGCCAGAACACATCTTTTTAGTAGATCCACCTAATAGAAGAAAATACAAAAGAGAACGTTTAAACTAAGGAAGGAAATTTCATAAGGAGACATCCTATCAATCACTACGTAAAGCCCATCGATTATTTGGCCTGATCGAGAGATCTAGAGAACCATTCCACTATCAAACCGTGCAGAGTCTAATTAGGCCTTAGTGGTGGGTTTGGTTCCCCCTGTTCAGTAAAAGGGATTTAGGACCCCTCAACAGGTTGGACACCTTAAAAGAAATAAAATTCCTAGCACCTATTCTAGTATTCTCAAATTGGGAAAATACCTTTGATGTGCATGTAGATGCATCAGCCATAACACTTGGAGAAATTATGGGGCATCCAGGAGCAAGGTATTTGGACCACCCTATCACATTTTCAAGGAGAAAATTGTCAGAACCATAGTAGAACTATAATACCACAGAAAGAGAAGGCTTAGCCATGGCATATGAACTTCAGAAGTTCAGGCACTAATTATTGGGTAAGGAATTTAATACGTTCACATCTCATTCTGCCCTAAAATATTTAGTCAACAAGCCAGTGTTGGGGGGGAGGATCTGTAGATGGTTGTTGATATTTCAAGAATTTGATTTTGAAGTGATAGTCAAACCAAGGAAGTTGAATGTAGGACCTGATCATTTGTCAAGGGTCACTAATGGAGAGGAACCGACCAACTTGGAAGATGGCTTCCTTGATGCACAGTTGTTTTCAGTACAAATAGCTAATGAATATTTTGTTGATATCATTGAATATTTGAGCACATGGATTACACCACAAGAATTTATCACTACACAAAAGAAGAATCTAGTAGTCAGAGTTGCAGACTATCAATTGATTGCAGGACATTTATATAAAATGGGTGCTAACAACATTTTGAGAAGGTGTGTACTAGAACACGAAACGCCTAGAATTTTGGCAGAAACTCATGAGGGAATAGCTGGAGGACATTATACAAGAAAATACACTACACATAACACATTTTGCATGGGACTATGGTGGCCAACAAGTCATAGAGATGTCAAGGAATATTGCCAGAAATGTGATGTATGTCAAAGAGATGGTAAACCTAACTGAAGGGATGAGATTCCCCTGAGACCACATGTAACTTTGTAGGTATTTGAAAAATGGGAAATAGAATTTGTTGGGCCAATCCATCCACCAATAAAAAGGTCAGGAATGAAATATATCATTACTACGACAGAATATTTAAAAATATGGGCAGAAGCAGCACCAGTTAAAGAATCCAACGCAGAGACAACAACACACTTCATGTTTGAGTAAGTGATCACCAAATTTGGATGTCCAATAATATTGATGAGTGACCAAGGTAATCACTTCATCAACAACACTATCAGGGCTATTACTGATCCATAATTGGATCTTGGGACCAAAATGGGTCTAGGAAGGCCTAAAAATCAAAGTTATTAGAGTGGATTCAAAACGGACGTGTGTGTAGGTCCCATCGATACAAACCCAACACAATTTGAACAGGCTCAAACGAACATCGTATGCGAAAGATATCATGATCTATTCATTGGGTCAAATAGGGAAAAACAAATGTTGATTGTTTAGGGTCGTACGGTTGTACAGTGATGTGGAAGTGATGCGTTGGTGTTGACTGGGCAGTTGACGGTGATAGGTGGACCAGTTATATTGTGACACATGTCACCACTACAAGGGTGACACATGGCAGGTCCGTACGAATGACATGGTAGGTGTGTTGGATGTTGACTGGGCAGACACATCGACAGACAAGTGGTCAAATTATGCTTTGACATGTGGCATACCTTTTGGCAAGTGTTACGGTGCCATGTGGCCTAGTCTTGGGATTCCATGTGGGACCCCTCCATTGGTTGGTTCATTGGACATTTTATTGGCAAAATTTTGGGTTCACGAGAGTCTACCCTGTGACCTCTCGTCCAGGCTAGTCTCTTGGCAGGGATGGGCTACCAGCCCGCCCTTGGTGTCTCTTATTAAACCATGGAATAAAAATTAAATTTAGGTTTCATTATGGTATTAGTTGACAGAGTAAGGGTTGGGGCTAGGCCCCAACACTTACTCTGTCAACTAATACCATAATGNGCAGGGATGGGCTACCAGCCCGCCCTTGGTGTCTCTTATTAAACCATGGAATAAAAATTAAATTTAGGTTTCATTATGGTATTAGTTGACAGAGTAAGTGTTGGGGCCTAGCCCCAACCCCGATGCAAACACATACCACCATATTACATGTGCCTGTGAATTAGGTTTCTTGGCACGTGCTTTGTTATGGGTCTAGCTAGCCCCCGGTTCCTCCTTTAAGCACAAACTTACCATATGACCCGAACTTTGTATATTGTTCACGTGGATTGTTTGGGATTGGCGCCTGGTCGGTCGAGCTAGCCCACCAACCAAGGGAACACGACAAGAGGTTTATAACCAAGGGCTTAAACAGTTTGAGTGCATGGAGGTAAAGGTGTGCGAAAACATGGCCAAGCACAGGACCAGGGGCCTATTTGGGATGGGTCCAAGGAATCAGTGCTAGACCAGGGCCACATGGGTGGCACCTAGGTGGTCAGAAGCCCTAGCAAAATGGGTTGTGCCCTGTTATGTGCCAAAAATGGGTTTGTATACCTTATGATTTTTATAGTTTTTTTCAATAGTTTTGGGAGATTTAGCCAATTTTTGGGGGACCTTGGGCCCTTTTTGAGGCGAGATATTGGGAAGAAGTTGGGAGGTTGTTACCCACTTCTATTTTATATAAACTAGAGGTTTTTGAAGCCATGAAGGGACGTTCAGAATAGGAAAATGTTGAAGGATTGTGGAGAAAAATCCATTTTTATGCAGGGAAACCATTGAGGAGAGCAACTGCGCGGGCCATTTTTTGGAGCTCCGATCATCCATTTTCAGTTCCGTCGGTTTTTTTGGGTTCTAGAGATATGGTAGAACAAGAAAAAATCAGTTTGTAACCTTTTTGGCACTATTGTTATGTTCTTTTAAATCTTTGAAGATAAATAAGAAAGCCTCACCCACTGAGACAAAAGGCATGGAGACGTAGGCGAGATTGTCGAACTCCATTATCACTTTGGTGTTTATGATTTTTTGTTCTTCATGCTTATGTTCAGATCTTTATATTATCTTATGGCTGGTAGGTTTCTCTTTAATTCTTCCTCTTTCATATGTCTCCTAAATGGTTAATTAATACATTCTTTAAAACTCAACCATTGTCATTTAAAAGATATTTTCGGATCAAGTGGTATCAGAGCTAGTTGACAGTTGGTTTTTGAGTTTGCATGATTACCAGGGAAAAGTTGAATCGTGGTAAAGGAAATCTTGTTGAACATAATCCATTGATTGGATTGAGAAAGAAAACTTATCAAAGTGAGAATATGGTGTCAAAAGAGGGACTTTCGAATGAGGATAAAGAGTTTTGAAAGACTTTCTTTGCCATGTCAGAGATGATGAAGGTTTTGTATGAGGATTACTTGGAACAGAAGAGACCAATTCTAGGTGAATATCCAAAGGTCAAAAGTGAAGAAGGAGATGATCCTCCTCAAATTCCTCCTTCACCTCCTTCTTCTCCATCAACTTCTTCTTCTTCAAGTTCAAGTTCTAAATCCATTGCAAGAAAACATGTCCATAAACATACAAATTAAATGCCTTTACTTAAGCTTGATGTAAAATTTGAATTACCTATGTATGATGGTGAAGTCAATGCAGAGAGACTTGATAATTGGGTCAAACAGATGGAGGTTTATTGAAGTGTGCAACAAATCAAGGATGAGGAAACTCAAATCAAGTTGGCATCGCTTAGACTTGCAGGCACAACACTCATCTGGTGGAAAAGCAAGTTGCAAAATGGCATGCAACAAGTGGGTAATGTATTTTCATCATGGAATTTTTTTATTTCTGCACTTAGAAAGAAATTATATCCTTTAGGTTATAAAGAGAAGGCTTTAATTGAATGGAAAGATCTTAAAATAATAAAAGGACAAACAATGCAATAATACACAGATGGTTTTCATAAGAGGGCATTAATGTTAGACATTCCATTACATACCCAAGAAACTCTTATGAAGTATATAGGAGGTTTACCTACACATATTAGAAACACTATATTTATGCTTGGACCTACTAATATTGATGAGGTTTTTGTTCAAGCAACATACATTGAAGCAGGGAAAACAAGGATTGATGTATCAGGGGAATCATCTTCAAGGAAAGAGGAAAAGAGGAAGTGGAATGGAAAGAAGGCAAAATCAGTGGCAAGAAAGGAAGACAAGCCCTCTTGCAAGCATTGCAAGAAATAAGGGAATGATGAGGACTGTTGTTGGTAATTGCATCTCGATAAGAGACCAAAGTGGTTCAAAGAAGGGAAAGGGAGGCAAATAGTTGCAGCAACAACACAACCAACAGACTTGGGATTGGATTTGGGTGATGAATCTAAAGTCTCATTGGTTGGTTTGGAAGGTAAAATTGGTGATGAATTTGATTCTAGAAGTAAATTGTTTCACATAAGGTTCATAATGAGACATACTAAGGTCGACACATTGATAGATAGTGGATCTCAATCTAACTTGATTTCGAAGGAAGTGGTTAGAAAATTGGGATTAAACACACAGATGCATCATAAGACTTACTCACTTAAATGGATAAGCAATAATCATAAATTGCACATAACAAAGAAATGCACATTAAAGTTTGCAATTTCAACTAAGTTTGTGGGTGAGGTAACATGTGATGTGGTGCCACACAATGAATGTAGAATGGTCTTATGCATTCCTTACTTGTATGATCGCAAAGCAATATTCTACAAGGAACGTAATCAATATCACTTAATCAAATCAGTTCAAGAATATGTTGTACATGCTCATAAATTAAAAGAAAAACAATATTTTCAAACAATGGAACAATTAATAAAGGCAGCTCATGCAAGCAACACACCTATAATTGTTTCAACTCAAGTAATTGATCTTAAGTAAGAACAAGAGATGATTGTAGAATGAAAGATGAATCTCACTTTGCTTCAATATAAGCTAATGTCGTGCAAGTATTACAAACATATTATCTCATTTGCAGTCATATTTCTAATGTTATCATTAGTAATGTTGTCAACATGGATGATAGTGGCTTCAGTAATATGTGACAGGGTACAAGTGGCTAACAATATGTTGCTAGTTATCATGGTTGTCTTACAATTGATCTTGATAAGACAGGTGCACAGGACAGAGTTTAAAGATAGAGAATGATTGGGGTGGCCTATCCCGCACTTGATGACTATTCACTAACCTTTTGGAGGACCAAAAGGTATTTAGTGGGGAGGTGTGATCCATAATTGGATCTCAAGACCAAAATGGGTCCAGGAAGGCCTAAAAATAAAATTTCTCAGAATGGCTTCAAAAACGATGTGTGCATAGGCCTCGTTGATATGAACCCAACATAACTTGAACGGGATCAAACAAACGTTGTATGCGAACGATATCACAATCTGTTCATTTGGCCAAACAGGCAAAAAACAATGTTGACTGTATAAGGCTGTATGACCGTACAATGACATGGTAGTGATGCTTTGGTGCTGACTGGGCAATTGATGGTGACATGTAGACTAGTTATATTGGTACATGTGTCACCACTGTAAGGGTGACACGTGGTATGTTCGTACGACTGACGTGCAGGTCTATACAACCGTACAACATGTGGCAGATGACTAGACTGCAGTCTGACGTGGCAGGTGTGTTGGATGCTGACTGGGAAAACACATCGACAGATAGGTGATAGAATTACGTTTTTACATGTGGCATATTTTTTGGCAAGTGTTACAGTGGCACATGGACCAGTCTTGCGCTGCCACATGGAACCCCTCCATTGCTTGGTTCATTGGACAGTTTATTGGAAAAAATTTGGGATCACGTGAGTCAACCCTGTGACCTCTCGTCTGGGGTAGTGTCTTGGTAGGGTCAAGCTACTAGCCTTCCCTTGGTGTCTCTTATTAAACCATGGCATAAAACTTAAATTTAAGTTGCATTATGGTATTAGTTGGCAGAGTAAGGGTTGGTGCCTATCCCTAGCCCCGATGAAAACACATATGACCATATTACATGTTCTCGTGAGTTAGGTTGCTTGGCACACACTTTTTTATGGGTCTAGCTAGCGTCTGGTTCCCCCTTTAAGTGTAGACTTACCATATGACCCGACCTTTGTATATCGTTTGCACAGATTGTTTAGGATTGGCGCCTGATCGGTCGGGCTAGCCCTCCAACCAAGGGCGCGTGACCATGGGGTTATAACCAAGGGCTTAAACAGTTTGAGCACGTGGAGGTAAAGTGGTGTAGACCCCCACCTCAGCAGGGTCTGCTGACCTCACGGTCTTTGGATATTCTTATTCCTCTGAGTCGAAGTGGCTCCTTAGTCCCCTCTGGAACCTTCAATGCATATAAAACCACATGTCCTTTTAGAATTTATGCCTGCACAAACAAGAACTAGGAGTAAACCTCTATTCCACGTGACCACCGATGTGACCACTGACTTAGCCCAAAAGGAATGTCGCGTTTTGCAATTTCAAGACTTCTACGTATAAGGCAACCTTGACTCCCCGACTCTTGAAACTTTGAAGAGGGCTTAACGGTTGTTAGTGTTAGAATATAATGGATGTGATCATTTTCCCATCGACAATATCACTATTTTCACCCAACCATAGGCCGAAGCCACCCTCCGAGCACCTTAACCTTGACAGAGATTGATTCTAGAAGCAAACCCTAGGCTAGATAGCCAAAAAAAGGGTAGCACACCTTTCCCAAAGGATAGTGCACCAATCAAGAGTTTATAAGATAGTCCAAACCATAACCAAGATATAGTCCAAGCCAAAACTAAAATCTGCTAGCCGCAACAACATCTCTCCTCCAAACTTGTGCATAGATTGGGCAACTGCAGTGCACACAAGTGATGCTCTACAATTCTGAGAATGCCTGCCAGTATGAAGACTGACCTCCTGTATTTATACTAATTTTGGTTAACTTCCTGGGCCGACTTCTCATTCTGGGTGTCTATTTACTTAGTATATAATATTTCTTCTAGCCTACTTCTTCTCTTGTGGTCTAATAACATGATATCAATTATCCTCTTGAGCTGACTTGTCTTCTAGTATTATTAGCCAACTCATTAGGGTTCCTTCTTGCTTCTCAAAATATTCTATTCTTGTCAGGTTTACACGTGGAGGTAAATACCTCCCGCAGCTACCATAATATTAACACTCCCTCTTAGCTAGGGAGGTATTACAGGTAATGGTCTACAAACATACCATTTACCCAGTAGCATCAACATAGTTGTATAGACTATCTCATGACTAGATCATGAGCACCATCATCACCATCATTGTTATCAACTGCATCATCTCTCAAAACCATACTCCATATGAGTAATTAGACATGATGATGGATAAGTCACTCACACAACAAAGTGACACAAGAGCCATTCTTCTAATCTGGGCATATGTCCTAGAAGAATAAATGTCCTGAACCATTTTCTGTCTGGGAAATCTCTGTCCATTGATCATCCATCTAGTTGATAATCATTTTCAACACTTCTGATAGTCTTCAAGGCAATTGGAACAATATCATTCAATAGAACACAACTGTTTCTATCCATAGTAGTACACAACTACAATCCAGTGGTACACTACCAGACCAACACAAGTACTTGATCAATGATGTATAGTCACAAATAGTGGAACACATTCACCACAATAGTATACATCTACTGTCTAGAGACATACAGTCTTCATAACAATCATCTGATATCAACTTGCACAGAACCAATGTTATGATATAAATTGAATCATATGGGCCATTCTTCCACTCACATATGTGAGATATTGGAAGAGCATCTTCCCTCAGAAGGTAAAACATCAATGATGAGATATCTGGACTATTCTTCTCAAGCAAGGAAGAATAATTGTAGTAATTTCTGAGCTTGTACCATTCCCCACCCTGGGCCATTCCTCCGACACTAGACAAAGTGTAACCTGGAGAGAATGAGTCTTCCCTAAGGAATGTCTTTCCCTGATTGTTGAACCTGGACCATTCCCCACCCTGGGCCATTCCTCCGGCACTAAACAAGGTGCAACCTGGAGAGAATGAATCCTCCCTAAGGAATGACTGTCTAGACCATTTCTTAAGGAAATGACTACCCTACACCAACCTCCAAAACGAACCATTCCCCATGTTAACCACAATGGAAAATCATTGTCCAGCAAGGCGGGATAGTCTTCTTGAGTAACCCTCAAGAAGAGAGACTTCCCTAGACCATTCCCCATGTTAACCGCAATGGGAAATCATTTTCTATGGTACAACAACAATCCATCGAACCATTTTCATTACAAAAATGATCATTCAATCTAGACCATTTTCTGAACTGGAAAGGAACTGCTCATCCTGGACCATTTTTCGAACTAAAAAATGATTGTCCATAAATCAATAACACATCAGTGCTCCCTCCCAACCTAGGAGTCATCTCTTCCTTTTTCAATAAGGAATTTGTTTCCATGAGCTCCAGCTTGAGTATGCAAACTCTTTCATCTTGGATGGAAGCTTTCCCAAAATGTCTTCTTATCTGCTCATCTGTGGAGTATATATAGGAGAACCACTTTTTCCTTTCTAGACTTCATCACGGAGAATGTAATGCTTGATCTCAAATGTACTTCAGTTTTCTGGAACACTGGTTTTTCTCCGAAGGCTTCATATATCTCTGATCAATAAAGTATATCATTATTGGATTCCTCTTTGGTTCCTGCTAGCTCACAACATCGTGGAAAGGATCAAACTAGAACATATCCAAGTGGTACTTCTTTGGCCATCATGGGAGTTTGTCATGGATTAGCGATCCATAAGCCTGAGCTTCTGAGTAACCATTTTGATACAATATCTTTTTTATAGAAAGTCTTCAACATGATTCTACTGTGCATTGGAGATTCTCCACCAAATTGTCTTCTTCCATCTATATACAAGGGTATCTTTTTGGTATACCTCAAAGCCTTGAGTTTGCTCGTCATACGCTCTTTGTCCCATTTCTCTGGAAAACAGTCTTTGCATTCATCTGATGTAGAACTCCAACCCATGGATATTATGGATGATATAATGACTCATGTAGAGGTATGTCTATTTTACTGGAAAAAGTAATCATCATAGTCTTCTCCCTCCATATGGGAGAACCTCTAGTTTTGGATCTTGGAATGCTTGCATTCATATACAATGTTCTTCATCACAACTTTCAGTGCCTCTGCTTGATTTCTTTTAGTGAGTTCATATCAGGCTGGTAATCTTCTGGTTCTTGATACAATGACTGGTTATTCTATCTTCTTTTTCTTTCTTGGAATCTTCATGTTCTTCCTCATGTTTTTGTTTGGCTCTTGGGTCCATGGATTTTCTTATATATTCCATGCCCTAAAGATTCCACTTCTTCCTTTCATCATAGGATCATGGATGTGGCTGGACAACCAGGGATACTTTAAGGATTCTCTTCAAAGAAGAATTCTTCTAAGGTTGAACTGAACATGTACTGCCTTTCATTGTTTCTACCATGGATATATACTTCATCATCTTCAATGGATCATAGGATTAGCTCCCTCCTAATCTTTGATTCATGTATGAGTGCATGTTTTTCTTTTGGAAATACATAATCGGCTCCCTCCATCTATCAGAGTCCACACTTTCGCCTACATCCTTATTTCCTTCTGCAAAGTGTCATAAGTCTTTCTCCAATTTCCTCTCGATTGCTGACTTCTTTTTGTCTTTGCTTCTTCTAAGTTTCTTCAAGATTGATTCTAATTTCGACTTATATTGTAATAGATTCCACATGATTTGTTTGATGTATTTAATCCTTTCATGTGTATTATCTGACTTGTATAATGATAGCAATCCTTATCTTGTTGTTCTTCCATAGGTTTAGTTCTTCTTGGAACATATTATCTTCTAAGAGATAGATACACAAGATGTGTATAGAGACTATGCAAACAAGATATGTACAAGAACTAAGAAGAGTGTTGTTACCTTGTCTTTAGAGGAAGAAGTATGTTTCATCCTGATTAGTCTTCTTTGAGGGTTTTTCTTTTGCAATAATCCTTGATTCTTCTTGCACATAACAAGTCCAAAGTTCTTCAAATGTAGGATACTCCTTCCTTTTGCTCATGCTTGCGGCAAATGCATCCCATGTCTTAGGAAGACCATTGAGTACTATGCTTCCCAATTCCTTCTCTGAAATGATCTCTTCAATAGATTTTAGTTGATATCTTAACTAAGAGATCCTCACAGAGTATGATGTTATGTTGTCATTATCATTCATCTTCATATCATGAAGCTCATTCTTCAGATTCATTACTTGTCCAATGTTTCTAACTGAGAAGAGGTTTGTGAGGGCATCGTACATATTCTTTGATGAGTCAAGATGGGAGATAAGTGGTATTTTATAGAGTTCACAATGATACTCATGGCATTGATGTCATCGTCTTTGAACTTTTCCATAACTACAACATTCTATGGCTCTTTCTCTTTTCCTTCTTCAAACTCTGGTTTCACGATCTTTCCTTTCACAATATCCAACACTTTATTCTTGGAAAGGATGAGGTAAATACTTGTCTTCCATGCTCTGAATTCAGAAGCTCCATCTAACTTGTTTTTTGACTTCATCGAGTAGGTCATGTCTTCTTTGACTTGGTCAACCCTAGATTTGACCAAAAACTCAAACTTGACGTCTTGGCTTGTTGAGAGTACCAAGAGATGCACTAGGATAGGGAGCACTAGTCTATCTAGAAATTAGGTCAATAAATTCACTTAAGGTGCCTCAATGAGAGGATTAGGGTTTCTGCAGCTACACTTGCTAGTAACCCTAGCCGCAGTACTTTGGTGACTGCTCCTGCTAGAAACCCTAGCGAAAATTCTTCAACGAGCTTAATACCCTTATGGCTATGCTTCCTTCCAGCGGTTAGACTGAATGAAGGAGGTGTGGGCCCATAACCTGTTAGAATATAATGGATGTGCTCATTTTACCATCGACTATTGTCACCCAACCATATGCCGAAGCCACCCTCCGAGCACCTTAACCTTCACAGAGAATCATTTCGGAAGCAAACCCTAGGCTAGATAGCCAAACAAAGGGTAGTGCACCTTTCCCCAAGGATAGTACACCAAACAAGAGCTGATCAGATAGTCCAAACCATAACCAAGATATAGTCCAAGCCAAAATTAAAATCTGTTAGCTGCAATGACAACTCTCCTCCAAACTTGTGCACAAACTGGGAAACTGCAATGCGCACAAGGCTGCTATGCAATTCTAAGAATGCCTGCCAGAATGAATACTGGCCTCCTATATTTATACTAATTCTGGCTAACTGCCTCGGCTGACTTCTCATTTTGGGTGTCTATCTACTTAGTATATAATGTTTCTTCTGGCCGACTTCTTCTCTTGTAGGCTAATAACCTAATACCAATTATCCTCTTGAGCCGAGTTGTCTTATAGGGTTATTATCCAACTCATTAGGGTTCCTTCTTGCTTCCCAGAATATTCTATTCTCATCATGTTTACACATGGATGTAAATACCTCTCGCAGCTACCATAATATTAACAGTTAGCTCCTTTCCTTATCTCTGCTCATGTGACCAAATACCACGACCTGGGGCCCATCCTTTGAGCACGTTAGGATTTCACGTATCAGGAACTCTCGATGCGATTCACGTTCATTCTCCCGCCTCTTGAAACTCTGAAATTATCCTTGGACAATCAATGGTCCAAATCTCTCCTTTATCAATGGTTGGGATCTTTTCGCGAGTCTTCACGAATTTCCCTTTGAATTCTTCAAGTCACGAGTCTGTGAAATGTTGATCGCTCACCACGCATCCCTTCCGATGGATGGTTAGGATCATTGCGGCTCTTTCCCTTGAAAATATTCTAATGTATGTGGATCTTGGCCATGTGTCCTCTAATGATGGATGGTCCCGATGATGTTGAAACTTAGAACTTCGAAAACTTCACTTTCCTGTACAATGTCGAAGGTTTTAACCCTCGTGCACCTTCCTCTGGATCCAACGGTTGTTGGTCCACGCACTCAGATCTGATGGATGAGATCTATTTTCCCTACACTTGTTCCTCTGAGTATCTGGACGTAGATTCGATGTTCTAGATCTTCCCCCTCTACAACTGATCTAATGATTGTCGATGCTCCTCCTCCTGAGCTTTGAAATTTCTCCCTGACTTGGAAGATTTCCAACATTTCAAAGGTTTCTACCTTTGATTCCTCTGTGAGCCTGATGAATTTGGTCTCGCCTGCGTTCTGAATATGTTGTCTCTCTTGAGATTTAGGACTTGGAATAACTCCACTCTTGCACACTCCTCATGCTATCTCTTCTAAGATTTACTCACTCTGAAACCTTGAAGGGTTTCTCGACCTACTGCTCTTTTCTATTGGAACTTTGTGCGCAAAGGCACTATTCCTCTTGAGCTTACGAAATTGAAATTGTTCGCTTCTCTGCACACTCCTTGTGCTTGACCGGACTTCAAATGGCTATCTTCAACACTTCTTCTGAGGTTTGGCATGGTGCACTCCTTGCACAGGTCTTCTTCCAGAGTGTTCAACAACTCTGTTTCCTTGAACTTCAACTTCTCGAACCTTAAAGGTCTATGTCCCATCTATCCCTCGAAGAGATGTAAGTGGCCTCCTAGCAACTTCTGCTCAAGCGCACCTTGCTGAGCCTACAGAGTGTTCAAAGACTTTGTGAGTGTCTTCTCCTAGACACTTCCCTTATCTCTGAAATTGAAATAGAGTTCTTCTTGTGCACCCTCAGCACTCACTCAATGCCCTCTTGGCAGAGCTTCCCATAATCCCCAGTGACTTTGTCTCTATGTGCCTTCCTCTACATAGTTTTCACCTCCTGAGTATTCATTAACTCTGAGGCTCCTTCCCAAGTCTATGCCTTCTCTGGTGCAGCCTCCTGGCATGTTCTTTCCTAAATTCCACAAAACTAATATGTGCACTCTTGCATTGACTTGCAGAGTCCTCAACACTCTGACATGCAAC
>JASDQU010515073.1:50568-60765 GCA_032191745.1 Picea mariana | reverse complement strand
GAAAGGTATAGATTTTGATGAAATATTTTCTCCTGTTGTTAAAATGACTTCAATTAGGACTATTTTAAGTCTTGTGGCAGTAGAAGATTTGAATCTTGAACAGTTAGATGTAAAAATGGGAATTAACGAGAAATTGAGGCACATAAAAATGAATGTGCGTAGGTGGGCACACTAAAAATGCATGATGCATAGTAAAAAGATTGTGATATGTAAAAATTGGGCATTGCGCGGAAAAATGTTGGCGTGCAGGTGCACGCACTAAAATTTGGCATCGCACAGAAAAATTTTGGTGTGTAGGTGCACGCGCTAAATTTAGCATTGCGTAGTGTGCATATGCATAATAAGGTGCGTGCGGTGTGCACACACATAATAATGGTGCGTGTGGTGTGCACAGTATTGGCAGAGCGCAGAGGAGTTTGGTTGGTGTGCACGCAATGTGGGTATATGTTGTCGCGCGATAGTTTAGTTAATAGTGCGCGAAGACTATTGGTGTGCAGTGGGGACGTAGTAAAATTTGGCATGGTGCATCGTGTAAATTGAAATGTGCGTGGAATAACAACGTGCGATACAAAAAAAATGCGCACAATAGGTAATAGTGTAAGAACCAAAATTTTGCACGGTGAATATTGGCGCACGACACAAAAGTAGTGCACGCCAGTTATTAGCGCGACAGAGAAGTGATGCACAATAGTTATAGGTGTGCAGAGCATGATTTACCTTGTGGTGTTGTTGCACATGCTAAATATGGGTGTACAGGTTGAAAAGTGTGCATGCGAAGTCGTTTTGAGGGTGAACAACAACGGAAAACCAACGAATTTCCGTGACATTTTATATTGTTTGAACATCATCTTTTTGCAGCGCGTTTTTGAGGCTTTTAAGAGCGTTTTTAGCTTCTCAAAAACCACGAGAACAAAGTGTCCCTGGTATACTTTGTCTTTGCTGCTAAAAAAAAATATCCCAGAGAGAGATTTCTAATGGTGTAAATTGTTCGTCAAACATATATTTTATGAGAAAGTTATAGCACAAACAATGGAGGGTAAATTTTAAGACCCAACTAACTTCAAAGAGCCATAACTTTCTGCTTCGGAATCAGATTGAGGCGCATGAGAATTCAATGGAAATATATTGAACCATAGAAGACATTCCTAGAGCTAAATTAGATTTATGGGCAGGTTAAAAATGTTTAATATGGCAAAGAATGTACCTGTAGCATTCTAGACCAAAAACAAAAACTGGCCTAGAACTTCAGCAGGCTATAACAAGCAGCTCAGAACCCAGAAAGAGGTGAAGCTTGGAAATACTATCCAAAATATGTATATTATGAAACCCAATTGAGATTCGACAAAAAATCCAATGGCGTAGGTGGAAAAGTGCATAATTACAACGTAGATTTGTGCCAAGTTGAAGTGTGAACCAAAAATAAATAAAAATTAATGGGCAATTTTCAAATAACCATACCTTTCTGTTCAAAAATCAGAATTGAGCATGGGAGAAGGCGTTGGAAATGTCTCAGACAATAGATTATAAATATCCACCCAGAAAATTGATTTGGGCATTCATTTTTTTTAGGAAATCAGAAGAAAGAATTTTGATATATTATTGAACCAGAATGGTTCATATTTTTCATGAAATTGTTGAGTCGGATAACCTAACAAAGTTTTGTTGGCTGCACATTTTTCATAGTTAACAACAACTAGATTGTATCAGGATCAAAATATAGTCTAGAGAAATGGAAGTTTCATAAGGGACTTACAACCAGGAAGATGAGATCAAAGGGATGGATGTCCATTTGGGCATTGAAGGAACAAACTCCAATGGACATGGAGAAGGAAGGGATGAAAACATGAATATGGTAGAGACCATTAAAAATTTACAGAGGGATGTCCAAAGCCATAAAGCTAATAATGAAAGGCTTATGATATCCAAGCAACAACATGAATACTTCAACATGAAGTTAATGCAAATCTTGAACATAATAGAAAATAAATTGGATAAGGAGAGTGGCTCAAGAAAATCAGGAAGTCACGGGTCTCCTGATGAGAAAATAAGAACCATAAGTGTTAGTAAACGTCATCATCACTCCTTGAGGCATTCAAATAAGAGAGCACATAGCATCTCAAGTCCATCCCCTGTCAGGAAGAATGAGAGGTCTGGGTGGATGAGCTACAAGGAGAAATGAACAAAATCAAACCTCCTACATTTGATGGTGAGCATAAGAAGGATGAATATGCAGAGACATGACTGCTAGGCATGAGAAAGTATTTTTAATTGCATAATTATTCTTCTCATGAAGAAGGTAGAATTTCCATCTATCAACTCCAGGGAAAGGCATCCATGTGGTGGGATCAACTTGTGTAGGTGCAACACATTAAAGAGGAGAGTGTTACTTGGATGGAATTCAAGAAGTATTTTGAGAAGAAATACTTGACTAAGAGATACTATTACAAAATTGGCATAGCCTTTAAAATTTGTGTAGGGTTTGAAAACGAATTCCTCATTTTTTTCTCCCGTGCACGCTCTGTGTGAGCCCCCCTCAACCCTCCTTTCCCAGCCGCCATGGATTCATAAGGGGGCTCTGAGCCTCCCCATCCTCCCCCCCAGATCTCTTAGCCTTCAAAAAATTGGTAGAGGCCTGCAGCAAACAACCAATCTCAGCCTCCCAAGAAAAATTCATGAAGAAGATGGATGCCAACCCGGCGGTAGATCTCCCAACCGAAGATCCCTACCGTGCTACCTTAAACATCATTGAAAGAAGCCTCATCGGACATTTTATTGGTTTATGGCCTTCTCCAAGAGTGATCGAAGCATGGATACAAAGGAGCTAGAGACCTCTTGTCTCAGAAGGTATCAAGAGCCATTTCGTTGGGAAAGGTTATTATGTTTTCATATTCGACAATGCTGAAGACATGAATCTTATCTTTAGAAATGAACAATATTTTATGGGCCCCCAAGGGCTGTACCTGAATCAGTGGACTCTGAACTTTGATCCAGCCCAGGACGTGTTGTTGGCAGTCCCAGTTTGGGTGCGCCTTCCACATCTACCCCTGCATTTTTGGAGCCCGAAATCCCTAGAATCGATTGGGAACGCTCTTGAAAAATACATTGACAGAGAAGAAAGGAAGGATAAATACTCCTGCTCATGAATCTGTGTGGAGGTGGACCTGGAAATAGGGCTCCCATAAGCCATCAAGATAACAGTGGCAGACTGGACACGTGTACAATAACTAGACTACGAGCAACTCCCCTTCAAGTGCAGGTATTTCCATAGCTATGGGAATTTCGCAAGAAACTGCAAAAAGTAGGCAGAGGAGGAAGCAAAAAAAATGAAAGGGAAGAAATGGACAAAGGTCCAGAAGCCGACTCCCTCAAAGCAGATCAATAAGCCTCGTTCGAAAGGGACTTCTTCAGGATCCACTGTTCCCAACACAATGTAGCCTCAAGGGGTTGGGAACCCAACTCCTATTCTGATAGAATCAACTCTGAACCACTTCGATCCTCTCAACTCCCAGGAAGAACCTCCGTCTACAACTCATGACTTGGATCAATAGGCCTCCCCCCCATCTTTGGAAGAAATCAATTCAAGTGCTCTTCCCACTCAACCAAAAAACCAAGTAGAAGGCTCTTCCCCCCCCTCCTACGTAGATATGATAAGAAATAATTCTCTGAAAATGTTAGGCTCAACAAAAGACAATACTTTTGATAGACCATCGAAAAAAGCAGGAAGGAAATCCATCAAAGAAGCAAGAGAGAAAGAAGCAGAGAGACATAAAATGCAGGGCAGCCAACCCACTCTCGAAATGTCTATTGGACGAAATACCAGAGCCAGGCCACCCAAGGAAGGCCCCTCTTCTTCCCATCCCAGTAAATAATGCATCTAGTCTCTTGGAACTGCAGAGGCTTGGGCAATCCTATGAAAACCGAAGCTGTGAAATATCTGTTGAAGACAGAATCACCAGAGATCCTCATGCTCCAAGAGACAAAAATAGAAGGGGAAGCCCTTCTAGATCTAAGTAGAACGAACTAGAAAAGAAATGGTGGAAATGTTGTTAGCGCAAGGGGCACTTCTAGAGGGATTTCCACGGTCTGGATTGAAGACCAGTTTCACCTCAAAAGCTCCTTCAAGACTCAACACTAGATCTATACAGAACTACGCCACAAATCAAGTAAGATCACTATCTCACTATTCAATCTTTATGTCCCAATCCAATTTGTTGAGAAAAAAGAATGTTGGAAAACTCTTTCTGATTTTGTAGAAGCATACTCTCACAAGAATATTATAATAGCAGGGGACTTAAATATAGTGTTGGAACCAAAAGAAAACGAGGGGGCATAATCAGCAGAGATCATATGCTCCCCCTTGTAGAGGATCTGATACAACAATGGGAATTACTCGATATTAAACCAAAGAAAGGTTTATACACATGGACGAATAATAGAATAGGGGTTGCTCACATTTTTGCCAAGCTTGACAGATTCCTAGTGCAAAGCACCCTTTTGTTGTATAAGAAAGTAGTGACCTCCAAAATCCTCCCAAAAATTACTTCAGACCACAATCCCATTCTTCTGCATTTGGAGGAGGAAGAAGAATTAAGCCCCATCCCTTTTAAATTCAGCCCTCAATGGATTGAGTAGAAGGGTTCATGGAAGTAGTAACCAAAACCTGGTCCACTTTGGTTATTGGCTCTCCAAGTGTTTTTTGGGAACATAAATTAAAAACAACAAAATCAACTCTTAAAGAGTGGTTAAAATCCCCCTCTAATCCCTACTCTACAAAAAGGAAAGAGGTTGTTCAATAGTTAGTTGATTTTCAGATGGACATGGAAAGTTAGGACATAACCATTCAGAGTCTAGAGAAGGAACAAGTTGCCCAACAGGTCTCTCATAAAGCTTTCTGAAATGAAGAGGAGTACTAGAAATCAAAGTTCCAAAGCTTGTGGTTGGAAGCCGGTGATCGCAACACGGGATTCTTCCATAGGTAGTTCAGAGCCCATCTCTCCCGAAATCACATCTATGAAATCACTACAGCTGATGGTACAGTCTCTTCACAGAGGATAGAACAAGAAATGAAGGGGTCTCTGTTGACTTTCTTTCCCATATGCCTCATCTTGTCAGTAATGAGATCAACGCAAGTCTCTTGAAATCATTCACTTGGGAGGAAATCATCAATATTTTTTGGGACATGGAATCTGACAAAGCCCCAGGCCCTGATGGATTTTCCATACAATTCTACAAAGCTTGATGGATAATTATCAAGCCAGATTTACAGAGAATGGTTAAATATTTTCAGCAAAAGGCCAAGGTGGGAGGTAGCACCATATCCACATTTCTTGCCTTAATCCCCAAAGAAGTCAACCCAATGTCTTTTGACAGATTCAAACCTATCTCACTGTGCAATGCCTCCTATAAAATCCTCTTGAAGCTGCCGGAAAATAGAGTAAAACCCCTGTTAGGACAACCCATTTCCACCACCCAAGAGGGTTTCGTCAAAGGAAGTCATATCCTGGATAATGTGATTCTTGTACAAGAAGCCATTCATTCAAGCCACCAGAGGAAGGAGCAAGGAATTCTTATCAAGCTTGACATGGCAATGCCTTCGATTGGGTCAAGCGGTCTTTTCTGTACAAAGTGATCTCTCTTACAGTTTTAGACCAGAATTTGTAAATCTGATCAAAGCTTTCATTGACAAGCCCTAGATTGCCCCCCCTAGTAAATGGTCGGCCTGCTAATTAATTTCAAGCTTCAAGAGGGATAAGGAAAGGTTTCCCGCTATCCCCCTTCCTGTACATTCTAATGGAAAACTCCCTGAGTAGAAAACTGATAGCGGAAAGGAACGTCGGGGATTTTCTGGGCATTTGACCGATGAAATGAACATAACCAATCAACCATGCTCTGTTTGTTGATGATTCCCTTTTGCTAGGAGGAGATTCCCTTCAGATAGCAATGGATTTCAATGAGATTATTGAAAATTTCTGCTGCATCTTAGGAGCGTTGGTCAACAAAAGAAAGAGTGTTTTGTATGGTTGGAACACGAATGAACAAACCATTTCCAGAATTTCTCATATCTTGGGCTTCAAAGGATTTGATTCCTGGTAAAAAATCAAGTATTTAGGTCTTCCTCTAACACTGGGAGCAAACAAATCCTTGCTATGGATGGAAGTCATCAACAAATTCAAATCTAAAATTGTAGCATGGGGAGGACAGTGGCTTAACACTGCTGGCAAACTGGTTCTCATCAAAGCAGCCTTGACTTCTCTCCCTTTATACCAGGCCTCCTTTCTTCTTTCTCCAAAGGAAATCACAGAGCAGATCTCAAAGCTAATCAAAGACTTCCTTTGGTGAGGAGGAAAAGGAAATCAATGTAAGTTCCATTTAGTCAGTTGGGACATTGCAAAACGCTCGAAAAGAGAAGGATTACTCCAAATAAGAGACCCTATTTTGGCCAACATAATCTTAGGAGGTAAAATCCTTTGGAAAATGTATTCCAACAAAAGTCATCCTATCATCCTGCTCCTCCAGAAGAAATACCTCAAAGGAACTTCTTTGAGAAATCTTCAGAATGACAACACCCCCAAAGGCACCCCACTATGGAACCTATGTAGAAAAGGCCTCGATTTATTTAAAAAACAACTTTTCAGAGTCCCCAGGAATGGTAAAATAACTCTTCTCTAGACTGATGGCATAATGGGAAAACCGCCTTTGGAAAACGATGTGGAACTAACAAAAATCTGTGCGTGGATCTCCCAGGTAGGGCCCAAAATCCTAGCAGACATATTGGCATGGGACAATGACTGATTCTAGTCGGATTGGGTATTCCCTGGTCTAGCAGCGCACCTTCTACACCAGAAACACCTCTTCCTCGAATCGTTGAACGGGTCTGCTCTTGTAAGCCTTCATGAGGTTGATTGTTGGAGATGGGGGAGGACAGGAATGTACACAGTCACCCAAGGACACGTCACTTTACAAGTCCAACAACCTCCTTGTTGGATTACTGAAAGGGGGGCTGAATCAATAATAGAGAAATAATAATCCTTTTTAACCATATAATCCAAGTGTTATATCAATGTATCATTATCATCCAATAAATGCAGAGTAAATAAGAGATGAACAAATGAACAATCATACACATACACAGTACACCAGTGTTTTATGTGGAAACCCAAAGCGGGAGAAAACCACATAATGCTTTATCTTATATGTCTTGAAGAATTACATTCATTGGAAGCACCAACTTCCTTTGTTTTCCAGCTGCAACTGGAAGGAGGCTCCAACCCCCTAGTTTCTTAGGCTACAACCTAAGGGAAGCTCTAACTCCCCAATACTCTGGCTACAACCAAAAGGAGGCTACAACCCCCTGTGTTCGCCGGCTACAACTAGAAGGTGGCTACAACCACCTGTCCTTGTCCCGTACAACCGCCCTGAAGTAGAAGTAGAATGATGGAACCACTGTCACACTATCAATGTGAGATATACCACTGTACACATGTACCAAAAAACCTTAACCATGCATCAACCTGTACCTCAACCTGTAATCAACATGTACCATAAACAAGTGCATCAACCATGCACCAACATGTACCAAACAATCTGTAATCAATCTGTAACATAAAAAAGTGCAACCAGCCATGTACCAAGTATGTACCAATCATGTGTCAAGTAATCATCAACTATGACTCATCAATATGTACCAACATCATCAACTATACACCTCATGTATGTGTCAACTCATCAACTACTTGTCTCAACCATGTACCCAACTTGTACCTCAACCAAAATCCCTCATCAATTTCATCATACAAATATGATTTGTAACTCTATAATAGACCGGGTGTATATGATCACATACCTGCAAACCCTCCTTAACTTTAACAACAAGAGACTAGCATTTTCATCAAACGTTTCTTTAGTCTCACAAGACTAGTTTTGGATTATTCATCAACCCTAACTTGAAAAAATCATAAATTTGTACCTGTAATGAATAAATATCTAAAAATGATACACAATTTTATTCATTGTGTTTTATGCAATTCCTCCAGGTTTCACTACTTGGAACCTCTCGGAAAAGGAGTTATGGAAAAAATGGCACACCTTGCTGAATTCTGTCTTATTCTAGAGAGAGACCTTGTAGAGCGTGCCTCACACGAAATATTTTTTGAATTGATATGAAACTGTTACAAAGCATACTAAATATTGTAATATAACAAACACATTTTGTCTTACTGAATTTGGATCTGTTATGAATAAGTTATGATGTTTTTACCCGAAACACTTGTTTTTGACTAGTTTCAGGACTAGCCATAAACCCTATTTTCCACGGAGTGTAAATCCAAAAAAACAATGACCCACAAGCTGAATGTTTTACCACAGATAATTGGATATGTTTCCTCAATGAAATGGCAATTTCACGGTTTGAATCATTCTAGAAAAAAAGTTATTGTGAAAATGGTGAGATGACCTGAAAAAAACATACCTTAGAAAACATCATCAAAAGAATTTATCCTTCCTTGAATTTCGGCCTTCTTTTCTTCACTTTCCTCATAAATTCTGCTTAGATATCCTTTGGTTACCTCAGACACCTATATGTATTCAATATGCTCAAGTGTGTTTTAAATGAGATAGCCTTACCTCTTATTTATACTGTCCAAGTAGCTTACTTAAAAACATCTTCTATGTCACTTTGCCCACTTTCCTTATTTTAGGGTTAACCCACTTCTAAATTCTCCATTAAATTTATTATTTAAATAATTTATTTTGCATTCACTTTGAATTATAGTGCACTCATCACTTCACTTTATTATTTACCTTTAAAAACTCTTAAACCACTTTGACTACTTTGACCTTTTGGGGCTTCTAGATGACATATGAGGGTCCTCCAACTTCGTAAGGCCATAACTCTCAAACCGTGAGAAGTTGTGTGATGTTCCATATACCACTAGAAATGGAATGACATGTAATATCCATATATAATATTATTACCTTAAAATATATCAAAAATCACACCATTATCCATCAAACAAACTTGGGTCCATTATTAAAACCTGGGTTCTCCAACTTCACATGGTCATAACTCTTTAACTGTGAGGAGTTATGTGACGTTACACATACCACCATAAATGGTATGAAAAGAACTATCCATATAGGATAGTTTCCCTGACAAATTCACTATTCTTCATCTCATTATTCCACAATTAAGCATGGGTTCTCTTACTCCGCAAAGTGTCTTCCCGTAAGGGCTTTCACCATAAGGGGACCACTTTGGAGTTCATCCATATTTACTTCTCATCAACCATGAAAAGAAAATAATGAGTCATCTTTACATCAAACAATAATGGGTCCATTACCCAAACCTTTGTGTTGCGGGGCTTTCTTCAAGGGTTGACATCAATGACAACCAACTTTAATTAACAATCTCCCCCTTTGGCATTGATGGCAACACTATGATGCAATATTGAAATCATATCACTCATGCTCCCCCTAGAACCATGCCTCTGTCCTCTGCATATGATAAATATTCTCCCCCTGGAATCATGCCTCTATCCTCTGCATTTGATAAATATCTCCCCCTTTGTCATCAATGGCAAAGGTATCTTTCCATCCAGGGCTGCTCCCCCTAAATGAACTGTCCTCTTATGGTGCTTCTTCATGTATATCCAAGACATATAAGATAAGCATTAAAAAAACATTCATTTTGGAGTGGAAATAACTCCAATTATTTCGCAAAGATATTCAAAGGCTTCCCATGGAAGTGGTTTTGTAAAGATGTCTGCCACTTGTTCTTTTGTGCCCACATACTCAACTCTGATGTTCTTTTCTGCAACCTGCTCCCATAGAAAGTGATATTTGATTGGAATGTGCTTCATCTTGGAGTGCATCACCGGGTTCTTCGATATACTGATGGCGCTTATATTATCAAAATAGATTGGAATGGGCTCATCATACTCAACATGTATATCTATCAGAGTTTGTTTCAGCCAAAGTACCTGTGTACAACATGATGTTGTTGCAATATACTTTTCCTTGGTTGTAGATAAAGATACTGATGATTGTTTCTTACTTATCCATTATACTAAACACTCACCCAAGTAGAACGATGCTCCAATGGTGCTTCGTCGGTCATCAATACAACCTGCCCAATCTGCATCTGTGTAGGCAATAAGTGATAGATCCTTTCCTTTTGGATACCATAATCCAAACTCTTAT
>JASDQU010515073.1:20379-42612 GCA_032191745.1 Picea mariana | reverse complement strand
ACTACTTTCATCAGCATGAGTAAGCAGTAAAGAAGAATCAGGTTCAATGAATTTAGAAAATGTATACAATCTAGACTGATGATTTACCTCACCAGTTGCAACCCTGGAGTTGGTTTGCATGTTCTAGATGTCCACAGAATTTGGTGTGAATACGACTCTATTTCCGGTGACGAAATTCGTCATCTGATACACAAAGAGAAGGTTGACATAAAGCTTGGGAACATGCAACACATTCTCGAAACTTCCATTGGTGTGTTCAATCCTTCCTTTTCCGGTGACTTCGACAGAAGAGTTGTCCCCCATCAGAATGGGAGGACCTTTGCATGCATCCAAAGAAGAATATACTTCTTCTGAGGCAGCCATGTGATGTGATGCTCTTGAATCTATGATCCAAGCATCGAGAGAGGAGTTGATGGCAATCCGCTCATGAGGAGTTGCCTTGACTTGCTTAGCTCATAAGGATTTGTGATTGAAGAAGACTAATCGGTTAGGCATGGATAGAATTGCCTTTCTTGGAATTCGGATCTTATGGATTATTCTTCTTTGCACCCTCGGGGATGCGATCTCCAAAGGTTGTTTTGCTGAAGTATCTGAGACATCAGTACTATTTGTTTGGCATGCATGTAGATTCTGAATGGAATCCTTTGTGACAGTATGTGCATTTCTCTCCTTTTCTTCCCTTTTCTCCTTTGGATCCGGAGGCATCGATGAAGGGTTTTATGTACCCTTCCTTCTTCGTATGTGCATGAGATTTCCTCTTAAATTTATCTTTAGATTTTTTATATTTTTGGCTGCCATCATGCATAGTGAGTGCATGCGCCCTTGGGCCTTTGATTGCACCCATGTTGATGAGCTTGGTTTGCTCTTGCGTCAAGGATTCGATAAAGTCCTCAAGAGAAGGCATCTTCTAGGTGGCTCCAGAGGCAAATCTGACAGTATGGAATGTAGATATGAATACATAAAATTCAGGACAGAGCTTGGAGAGAATGGTGAGAACCATTTGTTTCTCCTCCGTCGATTTATCAACCCCGCAAGCTTTGAGTTGCGACAGTAAATCCTTGAATTTTGTAAAGAAATATTGGATATTTTCGAAGCTTTTTGGATCCAATGTGAGAAGCTCCACCTCCAGCATGTGTCCCCTCATCTCATCATGTTTTCCAAATATCCCTTCCAATATTTTCTAGGCTTCATTGGGAGTGTCAATGGAAGATATGTGAAAAAGGAGATCGGGAGAGATAAGACTGCAAATTGTTTCGAGTGCCTCATCCATGCGATTTAAGTACTTGGATTTTTCTATGGCTGATGTCGATTCTGTATTTGTATTCATGATTAACCTATACAACCCTCTGGATCGGAGATGTATGTCTATTTTATCCTTCCATGAAAAATAGTTGTAAGGTGTAAGAATGAATTCTTTTTGGAATTCCATTTTTCTGTTGTCTTCACCTGTAAAAAAAATTGGTGTAGATTTTTCTTAGTAGTCTGTGAGCTCTGATACCATGTAAATGTGTTGAACCTACACAAATTAGATCTAGATAAACAATAATACACACATTTGCAGAGAGAATTGGAGAAATAAGAAGAAGGAGAGAAAGAATTTAAGAATTCTCATTAACCATTATGAATAATGAATAATTTACACATGATATACTCTGTATAACTCAATGAGTTCAACTTGAGGTGAACCAATGTGCCATAGTGGTGGTCTAGAGTGAACTGGACACACACTAGCAATTACAGGAGTGAACTTCCACCTATTCTAGTCTCTCAGTTAGTTACGGGAGTGAACTGCCACCTAGTTGAGTTAACTAGTCAACTAGTCTTCAGTTAACTGACTGAACATAGAGTAGTGAGGAGTTAACTCGGGGAATCAAGGCTAATGTGCCACTCTGCTGATGATACCAAGGCAAGGGATAATTAGCATGGTGATGATCCCAATGTTGCATGGTGATGATCCTAATGCAACATCTAAACTCAACTCAACTAGTCAAATTGAAGTGTCAACTGAAAGAGAATATTCTCCAGGTTGAATATTCTCCCCTAAAATATAGGAGGCTGGATAATGACTAATTATGAATAATAAACAAGGAATAACCTTATGAAAAAGAAATCCTAGGTGTGTGTGAAGTAACTCCAACACGAGTTGCCTCTGTTATTGGATCACACCAACGAGATACATTCCAGAGAACAAGTAAGTACAATCAAAGGATTTTTGCAATCATGTGTAAAAGTAGGAAATGATCCATCATCTCTGAAAATTCTCTAAAAAATATTAGAAAAATGTAGTATGGAGACAGAAAGAACACTAGAACAGAAGACAGTCAATCACCTACATACTAGGAGAAGAACAAGTCGGGAGTTCAGACTGAATGCAAACATTGGAGACTTCAACATGGGAGACATCATACTGGATATGGGATCCGAGGTCAATGTATTACCAAACAAGACATGGAAATGTATGGGAGAGACCACATTAGCATATTCACCAGTTAAGCTAAAACTAGCAAACCAACACAGAGTCCTACCAATCGATAGATTAAAAGGAGTGATAGTAGACCTGGATGGGGTGTGCAGTAAAGCAGATTTTGAAGTAATCAAAATAGTGGATGGCACAACACCATACCCATCGTTGCTTGGCTTGGATTGGGCGTTTGATAACCAGGCCATAATCAATCCAAAGACACGAAAAATGAAATTTGAGTTCGGTAAATACAGGGTCATCGCGCCATTAGACCCATCAGAAGGGGAAAGGTTTGTAGAACCTACTTGCTTAGACTTAGAGGAAATCAACCAGTTGTATAGAACAACTGCACATGATGAGGATTACGTAAACCGGCCAACTGCAGACGAAATACTCAGTTGGAGGAGCATTACTTCATGTGCAACAGACTCAGATACTGGTTTAGAAAACTGGCAACAAAGGCTACACGAAGTTTCCATAAGAAGATGCACATGAATATACCACACAGTAAGATGGATAGGCATAGAGATAAGGGAACCACCCAGTTTCCATGAAACAAATGATCTGGAAACATTCTTGGCACAGTATGAAGATGAAGTTTCGCAGAACCAAATACTGTAAGCACTTGACATAGCACTCAAGTCCACACCAGCAAGATTGTGGGGTGCACACAAAGAGACAAACACAGATTGGTACCAATGTAAGAGGTTACTGCGCATAAGGTTCAACGCACAACAAAAAGACAACAAGAAACAACATAAGTATGATGGACAGGGGGCACCAGCGAAACACTTGGAGACGTTAAAAACACTGTGGAAATTGACACCCCCAGAGGAATGGCTCGATTATTTTGTACACACTCTACAGCAGGGATGATTTTAAGGATGGAAATTTATTTTAAAATGTAGAAACCTTGGCGAATATTACTAATCCTTCATATGCCAAATATAAAATGTTTGGCTATATTTTTGTAAAAATATTCAAATTTCTAAGGATTTTATATAGTTTGTATAAAATTTTGGCGATTTTTAAGGTAAAATAATTTTATCCTATAGAATTTGGGTGAATCATTTTTAGAATAACGAATCTTTTTTTGGGAAAAACCTTGGAAAATTATCCCACGAGCAAAATTTATCCCCTAAAATCATCCATGCTCTAGAGGGCATACTAGCGAATTGGTATACAGACCAGGAACTACGCAGATCAAAAGCGACCTTGACCGTATTACAATAGAATTTTATAGTCACTTTCTCATTTGACCATGAGAACCCCAACATAAACGCATCTCTTAAAAATATAAGAGGGGTGATATTCATCAAAGAACCAGAATTCGAACTCATAACAGAAGAGAAACAGAGGAATAGACAGACAATCAAGGAACTGTTGTCATGTTACCATGTGCATGAAGATGCCCCAGAGGAGGACAACCCGCACGATATTCAGATAGAGGAAGCAAAAGGCGAGAGAGAATTGGAAGGTCCACCTATAGACTCATAAGTTATTTCCACGCCAATCAAGGTAAAGAAAGTCAACATTGGGACAACTGAGAATCCCAAGATGTCCAACATCGAAGATTACTAGGATGAACAAATGGTAGAAATCATAACAAAGTTACCAAACGATTACAACGACCTATTTCCCACGACATTTACAGAGATGAAGGGTATATAAGGAGAGCTAGGAGAAATAAAAATACCACTCAGAGAAGAAGTGAGACCAATCAGACAACAACCATATAGATTGAACCCGATATATAAGCAAAAATTCAAAGTTGAGATCGACAGAATGCTCGAAGCCAGAATAATAGAGCCAGTGGAAGAATCTGAATGGATAAGCCCAATGGTAGTTCAGGACAGGAAACAAGGAGGAATACATATATGCGTCGACTTGAGGAAGTTGAACGATGCATGCCTACATGACCCATTCCCTACACCTTTCATGGACGAAGTCTTATAAAATGTAGGAGGACATGAAGCTTAATCATTCACTGGTGGATTATCAGGCTACCACAAGATTAATATAGCACAGGAAGATAGATACAATACCACCTTTGTGACAGAATGGGGATCTTACAAGTACACAGTCATGCCATTTGGACTGAAGAATGCACCAGCAATATTTTCCAGAGTAGTCATTGATGCATTTAAGGAATTCATCCACTAGTTTCTCTGATATTTCTTCTTTGCAATGCCATAGGTTTGATCAAAATTGGTTGTGCCAAGTGGAATTTATGGTAACTTCCCCTCAACTTGCCTATTTTTTACCTTTCCAAGAGATCTCACTTGTATAGCATGCCCCGCACAAAATAATTGATATAAAATTATGAAACTTGCACTAGAAATACTACAGATTGTCCACGATCCAATGAAACTAGTCCCACTCAATTTGGATACTCTAGGAAGAAGTTATGATTGTTTTACCTGGAACACCTTCTTGAGACTAGTCAATAGGACTAGTCAGATACCCTCTCTTACACAGAGTGTATCTACAAATTTAAGATGACCCAGAAAATGAAATTTTTACCACCGATATCTTACTAATTTCTGTAAATAGCCTTTAAATTTTAGGGTTTGACACATTACAGAAAAGTTTTTATAGCGAAAATTCTGCAATGACTCATTTCAGGATGATTCCAAAACCCTATCTTGTACAGGCTCTATCTCTGAAAGTATAAGGCCTTAGAAGATGAATTTTGAACCCAACATACCTTGATCCATATACTAAATATCCTCCAAGCCGTTTCTTCTGAAACGTTGTAAAAAAAAAGTTATAGTGAAAATTCCAAGGTGTCTCAGATGTAGCAGTGAAACCCCAAGACCTTAAGCTCTGATACCATATGTTAAGAACCAAATACCAATATAGCATAGAAAAACCTCAGAAAAAGTACTCAACGCCTTGAAAAAGAGATAATTTCAGATAATAAGCCTCTTCGAGGGGGCAACCTCCTTTTACTCCACTTAAATGTTCAAGTACAAGATGATTCAAAATGAAAATGTCTGCTTGGTATATATAGGAGACTAGGAGGTATAATTACAACTAATGGCCTAAAGCCGACATAAATAAAATAAAATTACTAATATAATATGCCCCAATTAAGGGGTAATGAGCCAATATTAGGGCTTAACAGTCAAAGGGTAGGAAAACCCAACAAAAGAGATGAGATACCACTACGACCACAGATAACATTATAGGCATTCGATAAATGGGCAATAGACTTTGTGGGACCAATCAACCCACCAACAAAAAGAACAGAAGCAAGGTACATCATCACCGCAATAGAGTATTTAACAGGATGGGAAGAAGCAACACCAATAAAGGATTGCAACGCAGAAACAACAACACACTTTTTACTCGAACAAGTAATCACTATATTTGGATGCCCAAGAATTTTGATGAGCGACCAAGGCACACACTTCATTAACAACACTATCAACACCATGACCGAAGAGTTTGAAATCCATCATCAGAAGAGCACACCATATCATCCACAGGCAAATGGCACAGTAGAGGCATTCAACAAAATATTGGAGAATGCACTGACAACGATCTGTAATGTCAACAGGGATGATTGTGACCTCAAAATACCGACAGTATTGTGGGTCTATAGGACTACGTGCAAAAAAATGACAGGGTGCACACCATTTAAAATGGTATATGGCCAGGAAGCAATAATTCCATTAGAATTTCTAGTAGCTAGCTTGTGTGTAGCATCAATTACACAAATGACAGAACGAGGCATAGTACAAGAGAGACTAAATCAGTTGATGATCATGGAGGAAGATCAGATCTTAGCAGGATTTCACCAACAAGTTCAGAAAGTAAGATACAAGGCTTGGCATGATAGGGACATCAAGAGGAAGACTTTCAAGGAAGGAGATTTAGTATTGATGTATGACAGCAAATTGTTTCAGCACCCAGGAAAGCTCAGGATGCATTGGTTAGGACCATATGAGGTAAAAATTGTTACAGATGGAGGATCTGTACATTTGAAACACATATCAGGCGTAGAACTCAGAGGGATGATCAACGGGAGCTGACTGAAGTTGTACAAGGACCATTCAACCACCCACTGCACAGTGAAAACACACACACACACACACACACAGAGAGAATGATAAACAGTACCAACAGAGGAAAAGTGTGCCAAAATAAGAAAGAACACACACACTTAGGAATACAAACTTGGCAGGGATAAGGCTAACATCCAGGTCAAAAGGGAAACAAGTGGGAAATGGAAAGGAGACAAAAGCAGTACGAAGCGATGAAGTTATGCAGAATTGAATGCTGAAAAGCATTGATGGGACCCTGCATTAATCGCGCCAACTGGAGACGGCGAGGGAGAGTAATGGAAAGTACGGAGGAACCGGAGGTGCATTGAACCCATAATTAAGGTAGCGGCCTCGACAAGCTTCATGTAATTCCCATGCAACACACGAACATGGGAGCAAAGAGCTTATTTGGAAAAAGATAATAGACAAAGAGTGATAGAATCAAAGGAACACAAAGTGAAGTGCGGAGAGCTCACAAAGACCATTCAAACTCATAAAATGTTCGACACTCACCACCATGGCACCACCAAAGCAATCAGAAGCAAGCCAGACTTCCAAACAACCTAGATTTCGAACTAGGTCATGGGTACAATTGGAAGAAGGCAAACAACAGTTGTCGGAGATCGTTAATTTCGACGAAATTCCATCACCAAATAAAACACTAGTGAACCCCACACCTATGGTGGAAGAGACCCAAAAACCAACAGCGGAGGAAATGAATATAGATATGCTAGTGGAGATACAAGAACAATAGAACCAGGATGCAGAAACCCTAAAGGAGGTGAAACCAGAGAAAACTAAATTAGCTACGAGAGTCAATGGCACAACGACGAATCAGGAAGCAACAGTCGAGCCGGACGAGTCTCAAACAATGGTGTCAGACTACCCACTAGAAGGAACAGTAGAATATGTTATGAATTAGCCAAAATGATATGCTAAAGTACAAACGATGGTCATTGGAACCTCCATCCAGCCACCACTGAAGAAAGACAAGCAACAGGTACCAAGGTCACCTCACAAGAAACCCATCACAACCCTTGTTTTTCCGCATATACCAGATGGGGTACAGGTGAAACCAGACTTGTTGGGTTATATAGAGAAACTCAAATACTCAGATCACGATGTGGCAGCCACAAACAATTTTCCAGAATTTGCGAAGAGGGTATACCTACAGACTATGGGAATGGATGCGGTTGGGGAACCGATTGAACAACCACTCCAATGGGCAACAGTATTGGAGAAAACATGGATTTTAGGTCTGTTGAATCTACCACACTTTGGCAGAGGAAAGTACGCAAACGGTTGCATCAAACAACCGTTAGTAGTCACACATGGCGAAGACATTTGGTTGGATAATCTCGTCTCCATAGACATAGAACTTATTGTGCACATCACAGGGTTTTCGGCCAGGGGCATGGATCCCACGCAATTCCTCGACGATAAGAAAAAGGAGAAAACATTTGCGGAGGAAATGAAGAATAAATATGGTACTAATAGGGTGATGCAAGGAATCATAATCAAGAGGATCAATGATGTTGCATGATGCAGGAGCATCACACCACCTCAGCACGCGCCAATCAAATTTCACGCGTGATGTTCATTCAAGGGAGGAGAGGCGTTGCCCTCTAATTTTGCCTCGAGAATATAAGGCAAGATCTAGGAATCAAATAAAGACAAGATGGAAGGAGCAAGATATGCCTTCGCACAAGATAGAGATAAGGTCGCCATTAATACGCTGACGGTAGGAGGGATCTGCATCCGATTTGGAGCAGATTTCCATCATTGTAATTTTCCCTTTCGATAGGCATTAGGAATGGTGATTTGACACCACTAGCTTAGCTTGTGGGGGAAGCTCATTGAGCCCCTCTTGTATAAATTGATGTATTGTTGCGAAGTAGAGGTTAGATGAGTTGGGTCATAGGCAAATGCATAGGAGATAGGGAGAGAGATACAAATAGTCGAGACTTAGTTGTAACTCGGACTCCACCATTGTAATTTGGCATTCCACCATTAATAGAAAAAGACAGTTTTTCCTGTTTTACATTTCTGTGTAATGGATTTTGTGTTGTGAATGTCTTTTACGTCCATTTGAATTGTAGATGAATGTTAGAAATCGTCTATAGGGATAAAGATAAAGTTTCCTATCCAAGAGTGTGTTGAGTTAAGTCTGGTTCTCTAGGATAAGTGCAAGGAGTGCGCGACAGAGAGAGGAAACTCTGTAAGTCGACGCAAGAAGTGCATGTCTAAACTCAGTGGATTCAGAAGAGAAGCTGCCAGGAGGGCATACCAGATTAGTTCAGAAACTCAGGGATAAATTTCAAGGAGGTTAGGTGCCTTGGAAAGAAAGACTGTGTGGGAGAAAACATAGTTCAGAGTTACTAAATACTCTGAAACACTATGCTAGGAGGGCATCGAGTTAGTGCGAGTGTGCACAGAAACAACATGCTTGGAGGTGTTGGAGAACCCCATAATTACTGAACATTCTAGTTTAGGAAGGCTTTGCAAGAAGTGCATCGACAAAGGAAAGGAGATGCCTTAAACTTTTCCATAAGGCTAAGGGAGAGGCCGCCAAAGAATTGACCCAAGCGCAAGGAGTATGCCTAAGGTGTTGCAAGTTCATCTTACAAGCTCAGGAGGGAGAACGAGAAGCAGTCAGAGGGCACACAAAGTCCAAAAAATAGTTGGGAACCTTGAAGGATTTCAAGTTGAGAAAAATCGTAGAAGAATCTACGTAAAGTTCTACAAGGAGTGTAGAAGAAGTTTGAGAACAACATAAGTCTTGAAAGGTGAAATTGCATTAAGTGTGCAAGGGAATTGAGGATTGTCCAAAGCCCTAAAGACAGAGAAATCATCCATTGTCGAGGATAAGACATGTGGCAGAAGATTGAGAGGTTCAGGAGAAGGAACTTCGTAAGGTTTTCTGGGAGAAAAAAAAGGTATTCATGAAGAACGATTTCATTATGAACCGTTGGATCCAGAGGACACGTGGAGGAGATCCACACAGTTTGGGAAAATCCAGAAGGGAACACCCGAGATAGCAACTCGTGAAGTTCGAGTTCGCGTAAGTGATCATAGTTGTTGATCGCAAGGGGAAAGTGGACCATAGATTGGTCCTGAAGTATTTGTCAATTTGGGAATCGGGAAGGAGGAGAAAACTGCTCACGGAAGTCCCGAAGCACAGGATCACGAAGGGAGATGTCCCACGGTCATAGTCTGTGGTCACATCAAGGAGGGAGCCTAGTATAGAGAGCTAGCACTATCGACGTTGAACTTTGAAGTGCTAAGGAGAGGGTCTGCAGGTGCCACATAACCTGCGCCAGGAAAAAGAAGGACCTGTGATAGAAGATTCGGGTTCCGAGGAGGAATCTAAGGAGTCGATCCGACTCAGCACATCGAACAATCCTAGACTGGGAGGTCGAGTCAGTCCTTTGGAGGGGGAGGTTGGCATCAAGTGGAATTAGAGCTTGATTTCACCCATAGACAACATGTCAAGGAGGAGACAGAGAGATAATACATAATCGATTTATGTAAGTAAGGGAGACAGAGTGCAATGCTATGTTGAAGTTGTTGCGAGGTGTGCAACAAACGTTGTACAGCCAGGAGGGATGTAGGTGAAACAAGATGGTTGTTGGAAGCTATGAGCACAGTCATGGGGAAGTCTGCCCGCAGAAAAGAAAGGTGGAGATAGACAAGGAACTCTGATAAATCAAAGTCCAGATGGAGATGCTAGCATTCAAGATGTAGCAAGAGACAAAGGTGCGCTAGAGGTACGAATGGCCTTTGAAAAAGACAAAAAAGTGGCATGTTCATAATTTTTTGACCAAAGAGAAGCAACGGAGGTTAAAAAGGTGGTTGAGGCATGCTGAAGCCCTCAGTCATAAGGGAAAGAGACATGGCAAGGGTCTTCTATATTTCTAGGTGGGCAATGAGACAAGGTCGATAGATCTCATAAACTACCAGGTGGGCAGAGGAGACATCCTAGATTGCCAGGTGGGAAAGGGAGAAGAGATGAGCTCAACTGAGAGTTCACTGGTAGATGAAGAGGAGGCAGGAGATAAATCTCACTCATTTAGAGATTCGCACAGAACTGTGAGTCGCGTGAATGAATACGATGAGAAGTTAAAATCTTTTGTCACGGAGGAGGATCAAAGGACAATTTCAAGGATGATTTTAAGGATGGAAATTTATTTTAAAATGTAGAAACCTTGGCAAATCTTACTAATCCTTCATATGCCAACTATAAATGTTTGGTGATATTTTTGTAAAAATATTCAAATTTCTAAGGATTTTATATAGTTTTTATAAAATTTTGGTGATTTTTAAGGTAAAATAATTTTATTCTATAGAATTTGGGCGAATCATTTTTAAAATAGCAAATCACATTTTTGGAAAAACCATGGAAAATTATCCCATGAGCGAAATTTAGCCCCTAAAATCATCCCTGGACTGTTCTGGTCATTGGAGGAGTTGAGATATTCCTACCAAGCGGGCGAGGAGACGCTAGCATAGAAGTTGCATAGGTAACGAAAGTACAGCAAGCTGAGATTGTCGTGAAGGAGGAAGAACAAATACTGATATCTACCCCAACAGGAGAATGCCCAATTGAGTTTCTCACTCAGTGGGAATTGGAGTTGAAGGCAATGGAGGATTGGTTTGACAATCTGAAACCAGAAGGTGGCTGCCAGGAGATAGCCATGCCAGAAGAAACAAATCAACATGAGGGATCATTGGTGGAAGCTGGAAGGGAGCCAGCCGAGGAACTGACTGTAGTCGATTTGTCAGGAGAGGAAGATGAGCAACAACTCGATGATGATAATACTGCAGAAGTTGAAGCTGCAGCAGAGTGGCGATCTAAGACCACGAAATATGGGAAGGAAAACTTGGGGAATCAATAGGATTCGCCCAAAGGAAAGGGATAAATGTAGCAAGCTAGTCTGTTGCAGAAGAGCCATCCGAGGGAGCAGCTGGATGAGGTGGTTGAGGAGATCATGGAGTTGATGTCGAGGTCAACAACATAAGTGGTCATCACGAGGAAGCTGGACAGAAAGGAGACTACACGAGAAATAGGGATGATGCAGTAGAAGCAGTGAAGCAAAAGAGTCGAGAGATAGCTCCAAGAGAAAGTTTGGGATCCGGGTGGATTTTAGCCATGCTGGAAAAATCATGAGCAGGAGCTCATGATTTTCGAATCTATGGAGTATGATGCAGGAGCATCGCTCCACCTCAGCACACGCCAGTCAAATTTCATGTGTGATGTGCATTCAAGGGAGGAGAGGCGTTGCCCTCTCATTTTGCCTCGAGAATATAAGGCGAGATCCAGGCATTTAATAAAGGCAAGATGGAAGGAGCAAGATATGCCTTTGTACAAGCTGGAGATAAGGTCTCCATTAATAGGTTGATGACAGGAGGGATCTGCATCTGATTTGGAGCAGATTTCTATCATTGTAATTTTCCCTTTCAACAGGCATTAGGAATGGTGATTTGACACCACTAGTTTAGCTTACGGGGGAAGCTCATTGAGCCCCTCTTGTATAAATTAATGTATTGTTGCTAAGTAGAGGTTAGACGAGTTGGGTCATAGGAAAATGAATAGGAGATAGGGAGAGAGATACAGAGAGTTGATACTCAGTTGTATCTTGGACTCCACCATCGTAATTTGGCATTCCACCATCAATAGAAAATGACAGTTTTTCCTGTTTTACATTTCTATGTAATGGATTCTGTGGTTGTGAATGTATTTTGCATGCATTTGAATTGTAGATGAATTTTAGAAATCGTCTGTAGGGATAGAGATACAGTTTCCTATCTGAGAGTGTGTTGAGTTAAGTCCAGTTCTCTAGGCTAAGTGCAAGGAGTGTATGACAAAGAGAGGAAACTTTGTAAGTCGACACGAGGAGTGTGTGTTTGAACTTAGTGGAGTCAGAAGAGAAGCTTCCAGGAGGGCATACCAGATTAATTCACAGACTCAGGGAGAAATTTCAAGGTGGTTAGGTGCCTTGGAAAGAAATATTGTGTGGAAGAAAACATAGTTCAGAGTTACTGAATAATCTGAAACACTCTTCCAGGAGGGCATCGAGTTAGTGCGAGTGTGCACAAAAACAAAACGCTTGGATTTGTTGGAGAACCCCATAATTACTGAACATTCTGGTGAAGGAAGGCTTTGCAAGAAGTGCATCGAAAAAGGAAAGGAGATGCCTTAAACCTTTCCATAATGCTAAGGGAGAGGTCATCGAAGAACTGAGCCAAGCGCAAGGAGTGTGCCTAAGTGTTGCAAGTTCATCTTACAAACTTAGAAGGGAGAATGAGAAGCTTATAGGGGAGGCATGCAAAGTACACAAAAGAGCTGGGAACCTTGAAGGATTTCAAGTCGTGCAAAATCGCAGAAGAGTCTGTGTAAAGTTCTACAAGGAATGCACAAGAAGTTCGAGAACAGCCTAAGTCTCGAAAGGTGAAATTGCCTTAAGTGTGCAAGGGACTTGAGGATTGTCCAAAGCCCCGGAGACAAATAAATCATCCACTGTCGAGGAGAAGACAGGTGGTGGAAGATTAAGAAGTTCGGGAGAAGGAACTTCGTAAGGTTTGCCGGGAGAAAACAAAGGTCTTCGTGAAGTCGTGAAGAACGATTTCATTCTGGACTGTTGGATCCAGAGGACACATGGCAGATATCCACGTAGTTCGATAAAATCCATAAGGGAACACCCGAGATAGGAAATCGCGAAGTCCGAGTTCACGTAGGTGATCACAGTCGTTGATCACGAGGGGAAATTGGATAGTAGATTGGTCCCGAAGTATTCGTCGATTCGGGAATCGGGAAGGAGGAGAAAATCGCTTGCAAAAGTCTCGAAGGACAGGATCACGAAGGGATCTGGCCCACGGTCATAGTCCATGGTCACATTAAGGAGGGAGCCTAGTATAGAGAGCTAGTGCTATCGGCGTTGAACTTTGAAATCATTGAGGAGAGGGTCTGTGGGTGCCACATAACCTGCGTTGGGAAAAAGAAGGACATGTGATAGAAGATTCATGTTCCAAGAAGGAATCTAAGGAGTCTCTCTAACTCAGCACATCGAATGATCCTAGATCGAAAGGTCGAGTTAGCCCTTTGGAGGGGGAGGTTGGCATCACTGAAACATAGACAACCGCAAAGATATTGGCCTGCGAACTACTGCAAAAGTGTCACAGGGAGGAAGTTTTGGTCGGGGTTGTCGTAGTAGCAGCTCAGTGCGTTGAGGGAAAATCAGTTAGTTGGGCACTGTATCTCGTGAATTTGTTTCTGGATGACTGCAAATATGCGCAGGATATCGGAACCGAATTTCACTACTCATGGCTACTCCTATTGATAGCTATCATAGGATGGAAGGAATCGAATTACACATTCTTCAGCACTAAACCCAATCCAAATTATGGAGCGAGGTATTTATCACTTGGCATCGCACTAGATGCCAAGAAAAAGAAAATGAAGGCACAAAGGACACCTCCAAAATATACGATCACGGAGGACAATGGAGAAATGATAGCCCGAATAGTCCAGGGTTGTATAGCTGAGGATTTTGACAATGTTTCACACCACAGGGACATGATTCAGGAGGAGCGGGGAGACATGCGACAACTCCTCAAACAAATTGGGGAAGAACAGACAACATGCAACATGGGAACAGGGCCATCAACATTACAGACAAAGGAAAGACTGGAAGAAGGAGAATGGGATATATTCCATACAATATTTCCGCCAAATGCGACATTCCACATTACACCTTGTATGTTATGCATGGACGAGATCGTGGGGTAGGCACCCCTAAAGGACTTAGCCCAAGTCCAACTGGTATTGCCGCAAATACCATCCAAAGCTCTACATAGGTTGCAAGTCAACATCACCCAAGAGGTACAGTCTCGGGCACGCACAGACTTAGTCGAATTACAATAGGCAACGAAGAAGTGGGACGTGTTGGAAATAATATGCGAGCAGACTAAGTTTGAGACTCAAGAGGAAAGGGAGCGCAGGAATAGATTGGAGCAGAAAGTGGCAGGAACTTATGAAAAAATTCCAAACATCGTGCAAAAGGATAAACTCACAGCAGGAAAAAATATTGATCAGATTGTGCAGGAAATCAATCAATACCAGAAGGAGGTCGAGAATCTCTGAGAACATCTCACACCCACTACTCCACCAGCAGTGAAGGAGAAAAGGAAACAGGAAGTAGTAGAGCAACTACAGGAGATCGAGCGATAGGTTAGCACAACAACCGACTTGTTCAAGAGTGCAACACAACTTTGGACAAATATAGAGGAGGATCAGCAAGTCCAAAGGTGGTACAAGGAAGAAGAGAGGATAAGCACAGCTATACAAGACCTCAAGAAGAGGCAGAAAACAATACCTATCACAGAGTGCGTCAAAGGATCACAGGAGATGAAAAAATTGTGGGTATAACTTACCACGGTGCAAACATAGAAAAAGGATTGTCAGGCTCAAATGGAAGCGCTACAAGAGCGAGTGGAAGAATTTCTTGCATAAGAAGAGGAAGCTAAGACACACATAGCATAGACTCAGGAAGAATGCGCAGGACTAATCAGTGATGAAATTGCAGCACAGACAGTAAACACACTCAAAGAGAAGACTGCACAAGCGCAAACACAAGTAGTAGAGCTCAAGGAAAAGTTCCAGGGGATCACCAAGGAGATCGACGAAGCGCACGAAGGTTAGGTGACTCAGGATGAGTCACATTTTAGTGTTGGGGGCTTGTTGGAAGCAGACCAAAGGGGAAAGCAAGGCGATTTTGGGAAAGAAGGCATGAACGAGGAAAGCAACAGCTGGAAGGAAGAACAACACGCGCACATGCATGGAAGACCTAACAAAGGTAGGGTTAGGGTTTTTGCAATGTATTGTAATGGATGAAGAGCCAGAAACATATAAATATAGTGTTTAGGTATCGAGAAGGAGGAGATAGTTGTTGTAACGAGCGGTTTATTAAAAAGACCAGTCATTAATTGTAACGAATCGATATGTAATATTTTGTTGTATGACCTATTTTTGTAATTTGTTGAGCTAGAGAGGTCAGGGGAGGGTATATCTTGAGGGTTAGATCGCAAGCTGAGGATCCTGGTGCGATCTATTCCGCCTCATACTAGATCTCGGCTTAGCTAAAGGGAATTATAAAGCACGCGACGCTGTAATGAAAAAATGATGATAATAAAAAATCCAAGAGCCAAATCTTTGTGGACATAGCCCAGGAGTAGGTGAACCACGATAATATTTGTGTTATGTGATTGAATGCATGTATTTCCTTACCGTTTCAGTAGATATAAATGGGCTAATTGAATGAGTCATTATATTTCTTTCATTAATCGAGAATGATGGTATATTGCATTAATAAGTTACAGTAGGACTCCCTATACACGTTATCAGATCTCTCTCTCAATCCTAGGCTGTAAACACCTGAGTATTGCAGCCACCCATTAACACTGTCTTGGGTGAGATAGCGTAGTGCACCTTGTGCACTGCGTTGCCTTATGGTTTACCAGGAGGGTCGATAGTGTTAGAGACTTTGTTGGAAACCCGAATAAGACATGAACCTTGGGCCAATAAATTCAGAAAGGATATAAGACAGTTGAAACCAACAGTTTTCATCTCCCCCATCTCTTTCCCAAGTTCTTTAATATCTTTGTAATCGCAAGAGAAAACATCTTGGTATTCTCAGAGTAGGTCGATTATTTCTATTGTTTGTTTATCAGTCCAATAGTCACCTATCCAAGCCATCTTTGGTCATCCATCTGTTGAGATGTCGAATCATTTTTTTTAAGTTCTGCAAACATCCATTTCGAGGGTTTGGACTCATCCAATTTTCATTCACCTTCTACGAATTCATTATAAGTTGAAGGGAAGTCAAGATTCTCTCGATTTTCCTTTCTTCCTTGGATACTTTAAAATTTTCTTTCACATTATTGTTTACTTCAGGGTGGTTCTTTTTCGATTTGAAGCTTTGTCCTGGAAAACATATATTTTCCATGTTCACCCGACGAGCGCTTTGATTAGTTTTTTCATGACTCAAAACAAAGTTGCAAGTCAATGTCAACCCTATGTTGACTTTATTCTTTCCCTTCTTTTCTACTTGGTCGGGATTTGGTTTTTCAATCAATTTTTTTTATCTCAAGAGATGATTCTAATAATTGTGCCTCCTTGGGAGTAAACTCAAAGTCATTAATGAAATTTTATTTTATATCATTCCAATTTAAGGTATGACCACATGCTTCTTCTATCTTATACCATTTATGTGGTATGTCATCCAAGGTTCTTAGAAACATGTGTGGCCAAATTCTTTCATCTCTATATCCCACTCTCCCCCATTCATTCTCACATTGATGAATGTGGGCCACCATGTTGAAACCATTCTTGAAAATCGACATGTCAACCTTTACTGATTACTTCCTACCTCCAAATCGATCGACAAGGTATGTTGTGGAAGTGGTCCATGTCTGTATCCAAGTAGCATAAGTCTCCCACCAAAAAGTATCCTGGCTAGTAAAGACTCAACAAGAATTTGTACTTGACCATGTTCCCCCACTGTTTTTGAGACTTCATCGACATGAATCAATGGAGAACTTCTTTCATTGATTCAAAGTGGTGGACCTGTCTTAGGGTCAGTCAGGATGAGAATTGGTGTTTGATTTATCTTTTCTTCATAGACAATGGGCACTTCTTTGATAGAGAATCATGCTCACGATATTTTTATTGGTGTTGCTTCTATTGACCCACACTTTTTTTCATTTGACTCATAATTCTACATTTGACAATTATATAATTTTTGTTTGAGTTTTTCCCAATGGATAATGGGAAACCTACTAAAATTTATCCTTGTGCATTTGGTTCAACGTTGTCTTTTTCTTCATTCATGACCTGGTATAATAGTCAAACCTCCTTATCTTCATCCATGTTTCAACCCATGGTTTTCCTTATTTCGAGTGGAGAGGAATTATGACCTTCCTACCACTTCCTTTAAGCTTGATCCTATCTCTTTTCAAGGAGATAATGTATTTCATGTTTCAACCCCAAGGTCAACCTACTAATGTGGGGTACATGGGGATGACTTCTACCAAGTCAATCACCTCAAAGTCGACTGAAGTCAGAATTCCCATTATATGTATTTTTACATTTTTAAGTGTTCTGATCGATTCTATAAATATTTGATCCACCAACTTCAGGTAATTCATTGTGGGTGCTAGTGGAGGTCTTCCAAGTTGTTTCCATGTATCACGGGGAAGATTATTAACTTGTGAAAAATAATCAACAACGAATTTTCGGACCATATAAACATCGATTTCAAGATTGACTTGAGGGTCGTAGTAATTGATATGTTTTTCTTGTGATAGTTGTCAAAGGATTTTGTATGGTCCTTGATCTTTCTTATATTCCCTCAGAATGTTGAGAAAGTCGACCAATTGATTTCTTCTCTTTTAATAACTATAGGAATTCATATAGGACAACATATTTAGTAGTTAATGTATTTGATTTCCTTCCCCTACTTCCACTCACTTTATCTTGATCAATATCCTTGAAAACAATTAGTGCTTCTCGCATTAGTTGCTCTTCTTGATCTGGGTCTGGGTAAGTAAATTGATTCCCCAACTGTCGAACTGGTGATTCTTTGTTCATGTAGTTATCTTGACCTACACCCGATCTTGTGATGACATGAAGATTCTTTGAGTTCATAACTTCTTGTTTTGATAGAGTGTATAGAAGATTTACATTTCTTTTATTCATTAATTTTTCTAAAACCATTGAGCAGTATTCAATTGAGTGATGGCCCACACCACATATATCACAAAATTTTAGGATGGCTGACTATATTTAATGGGGCATTCGGGGCTAATATGTTCCTCTTTCCAGTATCCGAAGCAATAAAATTGACCACGACCGCATTCTCGACCTCCTCGACCATGTTCTCCTATAAAACCTCCTCGACCTTGATAGACACCTCTTCCATAGCCTTGATATTTGTTTATGTGTGTCTCTGGTCGTCCTTTTGACCAATTACTTATGTGTGATATATTGTATCAATATTCATCTTATTGTTCCCATTCAATAGACATTCGTGCGTTGAGTGGCTATTTTCCTTGCAAATATGGCACCAATTCAATTTGGCATTTTTCAAGTTGTGCGGACATTCTCTGGTACTATGATTTGTCAGAGATTGACAAATGTTGCATTATATTTTGACTTGGATTCGACGAACATCAGAATCTCTTTCTAGTGCATCATTAAATTTACAGTAGTCTTTTGTATTCCCTTCATTTGAACAAAGGGTGCACCGGAGTTCATTTCTCCTGATGGTCATGTTCTTTAAATATTGTTGTGATTTTTCCTATCTTTTCTTCTAATATTCTTTAGAATGACAAGGAAGTCGATGGTATGTCAAAATCTATTTCTATAGGTTGATCATTTTTCAAGGATTCTTGGCACATCTGGATGTCATACATTCTTAGTAGTGTTTTGATTTTTTGTAATAATCCTGCGACATACCATTGAACTAGGAGATTTTCATCGATAATGTGCGGTATTTGATTGAGCAGATATTTAAATATTTTTCATAGTCATGCATTGATTCTCTTGGGATTTGTTTGGTTACTTTAAGCTTATGCACTACCAGGTCCCTAACGTCCTAAGCCTTGAAGAATGTAAGGAGGATGTTCTTAATTTTTCTCTCAACCATATTTGATTTTCTTTGAAATTCATGAACCAAGTGAGTGATCTGGATCGTAGTGTTACACCGAACTGTGCCATATGTCTATCTTCATTTGTAACATTGGTAGCATACAAAAATTTTTCACAAAACAAAAAGTGCCATTTGGGATCCTCATATCCCTCATAAATAGGTATGTGATTTAGACCCATATTTGCTTTATTCAGTGGCTTTGAACTTGGATTAATATGAGTTTGTGTTTGTCGATTTATCAGAAAATTCAATTGGGAAGTCGGTTCTACTTTGACTTGGGGATTCGATTGCTAAGTGATAGACTCGGTTGGTACAATCAGTTGTTTAACTTTAGTCAGGCTATGATCCATTAATATTTCAAATTCTTCATTTATTGGGGTTATTACATTCATCTGGAAACTCTTGTCTATATATTTGATGAACCGTCTTTGAAAGGGACACATAGATTCACCTTCACTATCTGTTGGCTTATATTATTCTTCTTCTATTAGTAGATTTGGCAGGGGGGGAAGTTCGTGAGATCCTTAATGTGGAGGAGTATATCCTCTGCTTGACTGTGATTTATTTTTGGAATGTCAATCAAAATTATATCATGCATGTTGCCATATTCATATGTTATGTACCACACCTTGGAATATTGAGGTTCTATATGAGGCCTCTGGAGGAGGAAGTATATTATACGTGGGATATCATCTTTAATAGGAGATCGACATATTGGGTCATTGCCTACATCTATAATTTATTTTGTGTCTACCAGTTTAAGGGTTCCACTTATTGCCTCTACCAACTACATAATTTTAGTCCTCTCGGGAACTTTCAGGGTTGCCTCTATTTCCAAATCTGGCTGGACAATACCAAACTCGGACTTCTCATGTGCTCCAGTGATATACCATTCCTAGAGTTTCTTTCTATTTGAACTCTGGGATCCCTTGTGTTACACATTTCTTCTCTCCTCTTTTTTGTTTTGTCCTGCTCCAATTTCTGAATGTCAAGTGAGGTTTTATGAATCTACATTCAATGTGCACTCTTCCTCTTTGATTCTAGAATATATCCTCTTTCAGTTTTCTTCATCCTTGATTATGGAATTATTCTCTTTGGTGTGGTCGGCTCCAACTATGGAATCTCTCATATCAGCAACCCCCCATTGCTAGCCCGACTTACTCTAAGTCAATGATGTTAACCAAAGTTTTCATGCTCATTTTCATAGAAATAAATCCCATGTTTCACGTGTGTCTTTTCATTCATCTTATATAAAATCTTCTGGGTCTCTTTGTTTCCTCTCCTAGTCGCAATTTGGTGGTGGTGTGTTGACAAGAGGTTGGCGTTCGAAAATATTATTGACTCCTTTATCTAACAAGAATTTATGCAACAGAGAAGGTATAGTACAAAGGAAACCATATTCGTGAATATTAGTGTAAATTTTGTCTTTAACTGTGTCGATTGAAGTTTTGTCTTCAATTTCTTATTCTTCAATATAATCTTGATTAATTCTCTCAACACACTCGTGTAGGTTTTTTCAAATTCCGTTGGTGAATTTTATCATCAACTGTTCATTCAGAGTAAGCTTATGCATTAGAAGTTCAGTTGATGTAATTGAATAATTATTCTAGAATAGCTTCAAGGAATCTCTCATGAGTTTCCATGAAGAATTGTGCTCATACTTCTGTCAGATTCAACTGGTTTGTCCTTGCGTAATTATTTATATAATTGTTAATATTACTCTCCCATCACTCGCATATGTCTTCCAACCTCAACATCTATGTGCATTATTTTACATTCCCGAGTTCAGAACTATTGACAACTTAACCAATGTTGTAATCTAGGGGAATGTATGCAGTGCTACCAGTAGTCCTTCACACAAAGAATATACACAATGCACTAATATACAAGCACACACATATACATAGATAGAAGAATACACAAAGTAGTAGGGAGATCAACAATATGCACTTTATAGAATGATACAATAACCTTATTTTCTCTCTTAGATAGCCACACATTTATACTTGTACATTCAGTTACAAGGTAGTTGCAACTTCCTAACTGCCTCGGTTGGTCAACTCAAATGGGTAGTCCACCGAATTACACAGTCGATTGACTTACATGTCCAACCTGGTTGATTATCGGGTCTAGTCGATAGAGTTGACTACCCCCTACAATAGTCTTCTAAAGAAGGGTCTATATGAACATTGTGTTGAGGTAGCTTCTCCATAATTTCCTAAAATATCAATGATTGTGTTTATTAAATGTTTAACCATTGTTTGTAAACTATCCATATCCACTAAATCTTTTTCTTTACCTTATGTGGTTGTTTTAGGTTATATTTTTGGTAGGATTATGTTTTTCTTTGGTTGGACGACCTCTTTTTTGGAAAATGTTGTGCGGATTTCTTTACATCCCATCATTTCAAACTCTACCTTTTGTGCCTCCTCGAAGTTTAGAGTTGAAGTGTTCTTTCTTGCTTGTTTGAAAACATGCAAATGGGGGTTGGTAGAGAATTTACATAAACTTATATTTGAAGTTCACAAGGATCTTGGATGAAGAGACTACCAAAATAGTTGAAGAGGAAATTTACAAGAAGTTTGAGGAATCCATAAATACTAATGAGTTAAAATTAGAAATGCAATAATTGAAGAAGGATGTCATAATTTGATAAATGGGGTCACATTGCAACTGCAAAAGGAGAAAGAAGACAATATTCAAGAAGGTCATCAGAAGATACTTGAAGAAGTTAAACTCCATCTAGATAATGTACATGTCAAATATGATGGTATTATATCTAAGGCTAGAGTAATCAAATACCAAGCAAAGATAATTGAGGATGCCATTATATCTGAAAAGAAGACAGATGAAATGGGTGTGTAGAGTGAAGGAAAACCTTCAAATGTGAAACCATATTGACACACTCATTACCAAGAAAGATTTCAAGGAAGACAAGAAGATTGATCTCAACATTATCAAGGAATAAAATGGAATACTCATCAATATTCATGCAACGGGGCTTCACAAAACCAGTATT
>JASDQU010515072.1:40536-56229 GCA_032191745.1 Picea mariana | reverse complement strand
ATCCATCCCTTTTCCTCTCTCTCTCTCTATCTCTATCCTTCCCTTCTCCTCTCTCTCTCTATATATATCTATCCTTCCCTTTTCCTCTCTCTCTCTTTGTCCCTCTCTCTTTCCCTCTTTCTCCATCCCTCTTCCCCTCTCTCCATTTCTCTCTATGTCCCTCTCTATATATTTTCTTATCTCATTCCCTCTCTTTGTCTCTCTCCCTCCCTATATTTATTTCCCTCCCTCCCTCTCTCTCTCTCTTTCTCTCTCTCATATTTTGTCTCTCCCTCCTTCTTCCCCCCCCACCCCCCGCTCTCTCTCTCTCTCTCTAAATATATATATATTACCCCCTCTTTTTCGCCCATCCTCTCTCTCTCTCTCTCTATCTCTCTCTCTATACTTCCCCCCCTCTCTCTCTTTCTCTCCTTTCCCTCTCCCCCTTTGTCTAAATATCCACCCTCCCTCTCTCTCTCTCATGCCGTCCCTTTCTCTATCTCCCTTCCCTATGTCTCTCTCTCTCTCTACATCACCCTCTCATTCCCCACTCTTTGTCTCCCTCTCCATATTTACCCTTACTCTCTCTTTCTCCCTTTATCTCCCTCCCTCCTTCTACATCCCCCCTTTATCTCTCTCTCTTCACCCCTCCCCTCCCCTCACTCTCTCCCACTCTCCCTCTCCCTCCCTCATGTCTCTCTTTCTTTCCCTTCCCTCTCCCTTTAACCATATCTCCCTCCCTATATTTATTTCCCTCCCTCCCTCTCTCTCTCTCTTTCTCTCTCTCATATTTTGTCTCTCCCTCCTTCTTCCCCCCCCACCCCCCGCTCTCTCTCTCTCTCTCTAAATATATATATATTACCCCCTCTTTTTCGCCCATCCTCTCTCTCTCTCTCTCTATCTCTCTCTCTATACTTCCCCCCCTCTCTCTCTTTCTCTCCTTTCCCTCTCCCTCTCCCTCCCACCCTCAAACTCTCTCTCCCTATGCCCCACTCTCTCTCCGTCTCTCTCCCCCACCTCTCTCTCTCTCTCTCTCTTGCTTTGTATCCTCCTCTTTTTTCTATCCCTCCCTCTCACCCCCGTCCCACATCTCTCTCTATATATATTATCCCCTCTCTCTCCCTCTCTCCCTCTATCCCAACCCTAGACTAACCTAACCTAGATTAACCTTCAACCTACCCTACCCTACCCTATCCCGGATTAGCACTACAAATAAACTAACAAAATGACAACATATATATTATAGATAGATATTATAAATTTACATCCTATACTTAAAAATGAGAAGAGACCATATGGAAAATAACTAACTTAAATAATGAATTTATCAAATATTTAGAAAATATAATTTTATCCACAATTAAAAAAAGTTATATATATTTTAAGTTAAAACATAATAAAATTAAATATTCAATATACAAAAAAGAACATACACAATTCTACTTGATTAATTAAATGAAAAATAATTATAAATACAAATAAATACTTCAATAAAATTATAAAATAAAAATCATATAATTTATTATTATAAAAATTTAAAATACAATAAATAAACAACAAATGTGAAATTTAAATGTAAAAAAATAATACAATATATTTGAATATTAAAAACTTTAATTTCTCAAAAAAATATTATTTTATTTTTATTTAAAAAGAATGAGAAAAAAAAACAATCCATATACCATTGCATATATAAAAGATAAATCAACATATTAAAATAATAAATCTTCCAAATATATATACAAAAGAGTAGGACATCTTTAAATAAAAAAACAAATGCATGTAATAAGAAATATTTGAATACCATTTCATATACAAAAGATAAATCAACATATGAAAATAATAAATCTTTCAAATCTATATACAAAAGAGTAAGAAATATTTAAATAAAAAAGAAAATACATGTAAGAAGAAATATTTGAATGAGAGGTGGAGAAAAATAGGGCTCTGAAATGCTTAGGGTTTGATGAACTCTACGAAACCACTCCCTGGTACCTTTAGACCCTCTCTGCATGCCCCTGGCACAACTAGACCTACCACATCCCATGACACAATAGAATGAGAGCAGACGGAGGGGTGAAAACCCTCTCATACTGGAACACACCAACAAATGAGACAAAAAACTCTCATGCAATTCGATCACCTTTCAAACCCCTGTCACAACTACAGGACCAATTTCTGCAAGAAAAGACATATGGAAGCACATGAAAAAGCATGGATGCAGAGTCATCGCATCCAAAATCTCCTTGGGCCTGGATACCCAAAAAATGCATACAACAAGAACGTTAGCACCCAAATATGTCATAAAATCAACTAGAGTAGGGGAGCACACACAATTCATGAGAGACCATTCTGTAATCGGCAAATTTCTGGGTCTTTGGCCCTCGGAAAAGAATATTGCATGATGGATGAATACTTGGTGAACTCTGAAAGGAGATTATGAGCTCCATCTAAGCTCAAAAGTGTTCTTCACAATAATACTCTACAACCTAGAAGACAAGGACCGCATCTTCAAAAGCGGACCATACTTCTACAACTTAGTAGGTCTGTACTTGTGCTTTTAGACATACCACTTTTTCCCTATAAAGGAATATTTTTCCTATGCCTAGGTATGGATTCATCTCTATTCCCTACCTCAAGAGTTCTGCTTAGAGTAAATTATAATGGGTATTGGCAATACCCTCAGCAAACATGAGAAGTCCTTAGAGGCAACCAAGCAAAGAAAATACACATCTTCTGCAAGAATATGTGTTTATATGAATATCTCAAAATTTCTACCTAGTTTAATAACCTTGGAATATCAGGATGATTAATAGGCCCAAACCATAGATTATGAACATATCCCATTTTGTTGTCAAAAATTCCATGAACATGGGAATCTCTTTGGGGATTTCCCCCTTAATGTACCAACCAAAAAAGAAGTTGAGGGGAAACTGAAGGACGGGTTCAAATAGGTTCATAACCGTAAAAGACAAGCAGAGAAACAAAAAAACAATAATGGTGGATGAAGGAACTCAAACACAAACTATTTCGAAGCCCTCAACCAACTTCTAGAGGAAAAAGAAGTCGAAAACCCCCATCAAGAAATAGATCAAGGAAAAAACAAAAGAAAATAAAAGAAACATCAATAGTCAAGCCCATTACACAACAACATCCCAGATTCCCATGCACCCTTAAATCTAGGGAAAGTCCTACAGATGGGAGAAGATACTGTAATGGAAATGGATGAGCAAGGTCTGGCTAACATTGACCTATACAAGATAGAATAAGCACTCAACAAGAAGGACCTCAAAACAATACCGAAATATCAACTCACGAAAGTTCACAATGTCTTTCTCGACTCCATAAAGGGGGATATCTCTAGGTTTGGCATCAACGTAGATCGAAACCCAGATCCTCGGAAGAACCCCAAGGAAAACAAAAGGCGAGCATGAAAATTAGTGCACCAAGTAATAAAAGAGGTAGAGAACTACATTATCATTTCGAGAAAGATACAATGACTCTTAGAGAGCTCCTTTTCCCACCCATCCAATTTTTTATCATGAAAATCATAACTTGGAACATCAGAGGCCTAAATGGGAGATCCAAAAAAAGGATTCTCTGAAACTACGTAAAATAGGAATACCCAGATATTCTCTTGCTACAAGAAACAAAGTGTGTGGGATGAATCATCGAGGACTTACCTAAAATGTGATGGTGACACTACAACTTTTTTCATTCGAATTTGAAAGGTGCAATAGGGGGACTAGCCATAATCTTGAACCCCTCTACAGTGATTTTGGATCAATCCCTCTCCACGTCAAGTACACTGACAGCTCAGTACCAAGATATTGGCTTGGAAAGAGATGGTTTGATTACCAATCCTAATGGCCCACAAAACTTCCATGACCAGGACCTCTTCCTCAGAAGTTTGTCTTATTTAGGCTCTCTTGCTGAGCAAAAGTGATGGATAGTTGGAGGAGATTTCAACATGATCCTCATGATTGATGAAAAAACAGGAGGGAAGAAACACCTGGAACATGACAACATAAAATTCTAGGAACTAATAGCCCTACTCAACCTTGTCAACATAGAAATGGGAAATGGAACCTTCACGTGTACCAACAGATGATCAAGACATCAATAAATAGCCTTCATGCTAGATCGTTTCTTAATCTCATAAGATATTATGCTGAAAGGACCAATGGTAGACTCCAACATACTTCCAAAATCAGGCTCAGATCACTAGCTAGTTCATCTCTGGGGACAAAAATTTTCTACTTCTAGCAAAGGTTAAAAAACTTCAAAAACTAGGTACACCAATGGATCAAATATGTCTTTGGGAACATCTTTCAACAGAGAAAAATGATTGAAAAAAAACTAGAAGACCTTGAGGATCGAGTCATTCAAATGGGATACACGACTACCCAACAACAAGAGGAGAATACCATCAAAAGGAAACTTGAATAAAGATACAAGTAGGAGGAAATCCTATGGAGACATAAATCTCATGTTCAATGACTCAAGGAGGGGGAGAAAATCTCCAAATTCTTCCACCGCTCCATGATCCATAGAAGCCTCATCAACCACATTACAAAGCTAGAAGATGATTAGGGAAACACCCTATTAACCCACTAGGAAATAACAAATTAGTTGACATACTTCTATAAGGATCTTCTCTCAGAACCCTCTATGGATCACACTCTAGCAATAGAACTGGTCACTCAAAACATTCCATCCCTTATCTCCCTAGAATAGAACGTGACTCTGATGACACCCATAACACAAGTAGAGGTGGATCAAGTTGTTCAGAATATACCCAACAGAAAATCTCCAGGCCTAGATGGATTCACCACAAAATTCTTCCACTACTATTGGCCAATTATTAGGGAAGATGTGTGGGAGTTGTTTGGGGAATCGTGTATCTCGAGGAAAGTCCTCCTAGTGATAAAATACACCTTCCTCACCCTAATTCCCAAAGAAGATAGGGTTACTAATCTGAAGAACTTATGGCCAATAACGTTATGCAATGTGGTTTACAAAATTATCTCCAAAGGCATTTCATTGTGACTCAAGCCCATTCTCCCCTTCATCATCTCTAAGGAGAAATCAAGGTATGTTGAAGGAAGGAAAATTATGGACAACATCATATTAGTCCACAAAATCATCCACTCACTCAAAAGAACTCACACCCCAGGCATGCTACTAAAACTAGATATCTCAAAGAGTTTTTACAAATTAAGTTGACAGTATATGAAATCCATTTTAACTGCTTTTGGCTTCAGCAGAGACTGGATCTCCTAGATAATGAATCTCATATCCTCTTCCTTCTTCTCNCCACACCCCAGGCATGCTACTAAAACTAGATATCTCAAAGAGTTTTTACAAATTAAGTTGACAGTATATGAAATCCATTTTAACTGCTTTTGGCTTCAGCAGAGACTGGATCTCCTAGATAATGAATCTCATATCCTCTTCCTTCTTCTCAATTCTTGTTAATGGAGTACCCTCTCAACCCCTCTCCCCCACAAGAGGAATAAGAGAATGTGACCCACTCTCCCCCTTTTTATTTCTCATAATGGTTGAGGACTTGGGCCGCTACATCAAGGATTCCATTCATAATGGCTCAGTACAAGGCCTCCATTTATATGGGTTACAACCAGTAGAATCACATAGCCAATTGTTAGATTAGACAATGCTTCTGAACACCCCCACTATGCAAGAAGCCAAAAAAATAAGATCCATTCTCAATTATTTCAGTGAAGCCTCCATAACCACCTTTAATCTAGAAAAATCCCAACTCTTCTTCTTCAATACGCCAGAGGCCATCCAACATCACTTCTCGCAACTGATGAACATACCCATCTCTTCCCTACCCTCTCAGTATCTAGGACTTCCTCTTTCTAACTCATTTGCTAGAAACATTTCATGGGATTCTCATCTCCTTTCAATCTCCAATTTCCTTAGCAATTAGACCTTATGATCCCTCAATCTTCCAGCCAGGCTCATTTTTCTGAAATCATTGCTATAAGCTATTCCTTCCTACCACTTTTCGGCCCTTTCCGCCCCACAATCAGTCATGAAAAAAAAGAAATCTGCAAAGAAATTTTCTTTGGCACGATCACAATCCCGACAAAAAATGGGCACTTGTCAGCTAGGACAAAGTTTGCAATCCTAAATCTCTAGGAATTTTGGGTCTCTGAGATCCAGGAAAATTAAACAACACCATGCGAGAAACGATATGGTGGCGCTGGATCAAAACTCTGACTAAGCTTTGGGAAGAATTGTGGAAAACCAAATATGCCCCAAAAACACCTCAATCTCATCTTATATGGTTGCAGAACAAAACTCACAGCTCCAACATCTGGAACGCTTCCTGGGAAAATCACCCACTAATATAGGAACATGCTTTTTGGGAAATTCGCAATTGACAGATTGCACTATTCTAGATGGATTCCCGGAAGCAACTGACACACTTACAAACTTAATAAAATCTAATATCTTATGAGAATCACATACAAGATCTAACCTCCCTTAAAGTGGAATAACTATGGTCAAACACCTCCGACAGTCCTCCTTGGCACAACTGGAAAACGACTTCACAAGATCTCCACACTGTTGTAGAATGTGACTTGCAACATTGGAAACAAATGAAAAATCAAAGGAGAATTGATATAAGAACAGATCTAGTCATTCTCCGAGGGGGTCACACCCTACACGGGAACTTCACACTCAAAGAAGGCTACATTCTACAGGAAAACTTCCACAACATTCAAAAAGATCACATATGGGCAACAATATAGAAATCAAAATTTAGGCCAAAATCTCCACTTTTCTCTGGCTTCTAGTTCAAAATAAAATCCTAACTTGGGACAATCTTAGGAGACAGGTATTCATATCCCCCTCAATTTTCCACCTTTTCACTAGTAGGAAGAAACCATGGAGCACCTCCTAAATCACTTCCCATTCAGTGAAGAAATATGGAACCAGGATGCACAAAACATGAAAAGAACCATAAGAGAGAATAATAGCATTATCAACACAATAAAAAACTGGAGCCCTGGATCTTATAAAATTCTTTTCCTAAACAGAACTTGGCAACTCTTACTAAGATTCATCATCTGACAATTGTGGAAACAGAGGAGTAGGTGAATCTTTCACTCTCAAGCCTCCCATCCCCCTCTCCTCTGGAATGTTATCCTCAAGAACCTTCAGTAAACCCTCCAAATCCACAATTGGACCCAAGAATATTTTCCCAACGATCCAAGATGAATATATTTCCTAAATTCATGGGGCTTCTCCATGACCCTCGCCTCCCCTTCCCCCACAAATTTCCCTGAAAGAAATGACTTCTATCCCCTTTGCTTGTCTCCCACCCCCATCTGGATTTCACAAACTCAATTTCAATGGTTCCTCTTAGGGAAATCGAGGAAACTCGAGATATGAAGCAGTGATACAAGGCAACACAAGAAAAATTCAATTTCTCATGGCAGAAAATATGGGGTATGACACCAATAATTTAGCAGAAATATGGGGTCTTATCAAAGGAATCCAAATGGAAATTGACCACAATATCACTCACCTCATCATAGAAGGAGATTCTATAGTAATCATTAAGCTAGACATCAAAGTCATAAATGAAAAATACCCAGAAAAAATCGCCCCAAGATGGCATCTCCCATGCCCCCTCAATAGTCTAAAAGATCTTCTGAAGCCTTTACTCACACTCACCACCTCACACATAAGGAGAAGTGAAAACAAGGTGGTGGGTAGATTAGCCAATGCAAGTGTTGAATATACTCAGTAGGACACTTTCATTGAAACAAGGTAGTCCTAGAGCTCACAATTGTAGCTCCAATGCATGGAGTTAGCCCACCAGGATTTCCCTCTCCCAAATGGGGTGACAATAAGACAAATCCAAAGGACATATGGCATGGGGAAGTGATAGGAGTTAATAACTCTTGTCGCTAACCCTCCATCCATTATTACAGAATGACTCGTAGTCAACGAAGAGTAAAAGCGGTGCACCTGGACAACCTTCAAGTTTTAATGCCCCCCACATGAGCCAGACTGAGCATATTGTGCTAGGCACTAGGCCTAGGTATGTCATAACCTTGTCTTTCATGGCTAGCCTCCCTGTCAACTCAGGCTGCACTATGAAGGAAAATGACTTGGTGAATTCTTTCATTTTCTCTCTGCAATTGATCTTTCTCCTTGGATCTTTCAGGAGAATTATCTCATTTTCCCTTTGCAATTTCTCTTGCTCCTTGGCTCTCCTAGGATAGCTTAGTATTTCCCCACCATTCCCTCTTCTCTTTCTCCTCGGATATCTCAAGAAAATTCTCTCATTTTCCCTTTGCAATTTCTCTTGCTCGTTGGCTCTCTTGGGCTCTCTTGAGTTCTCCCCAAGAGTCCCTCCACCCTTCTCCTTCACTCCACTATAGGCCAACCTCCACAATCCCTCCACCACGCTAAGAGAGAGGGGGGATTCCAAAAGAGGATCATTTTATTACAGATCCCTCTCCAGACACAACAGGCTCATCCCCTCCTAGTTAGCTCTCATTGCAATTCACACCTCTAGCCCTAGGAATAATATCTAGGGATCACCTGATCTTCCCTGGTCACCCCCTCAAATACCTCATTTGATCCATGGAAATTGCCCAGTCGGAGAGGAGCTACCACCTCCAAAAGGGATCACTCCACTACACAACTGTCCTCTGCCTGCCCCCCAATATCCACCCATGGGATCAGGTGCTTGGCACAGGAAGCTGCATGGTGGAGGAAGAAATTCCCCCAAGCATACAGGTGGTGGACCATACGATGAGCGGTAGTGAGGAAATGAAGGTGGAGACACCTCTACTGTAACGACCCTAGTTGGATAAATGTTTAAGAAATTATAAAGTAAAACTAATTAGGGGATTAACTGTGTTAACAAGGTATTAATTAAACAAAGATGATTTAATGATATTAATTAAGTAAGTTATTAATTAATTAATGGTTATAATTGTGAATAATTAATTAATAATTTAACTACAAATTACATTTAATAACATGAGTAATAGATTTAATAGATTAATAAAATATATTATAAAAAGGTTACGTACCCAACAAGGGATAAGCTATTAATCCCGAGAGGATAAAATATTAAAGGAAGGGATAAGGGGCATTAATGAGGGGGTAGGTAAGGAAGTAAAAGGAAAGTGAGTGAAGGAGGGATAAGGGAGGGAAGGAGTTGGACAGGAGGATTATTCTACAGAGGTTGGGGACGGATTTTGGGAGCTCTGGGATTTGCAGAGAGGGAGGTGAAATTTTGTGAGTGGGATTGATACAGTGCACCGGAGTTGCTGGGGGTTTTGGGGACGGGGGCCAAGATATCCATTGATATCCTGGAGCTAGGGAGCTACCTAGTTGGTAGGGAGGAACGGTTTTGGGCAGTGTTCATAAGCGATCAAGGAGGCAAGCTGCAGACAATAGGAGGGATAATAGCATCAGGTTCAGGTATTTACCAAGAATTATGCATTGTTTTTGTATTAATTTGTTATTAAATTTTATTATTATGATGAATTTGATTGTGAATGTGCTAAATGAAGTAACTCTTAAACTTTACTTCTCTATTCTAAATTAAATGGTTGTTTATTTAATTTGGCCCCTACATTTGGTATCAGAGCCCTGGTTCAAAATCTGGAACCAAGGGCCTGCCTACCCACCCATAAATTTAAATAAACATGCCTAATTAGTTGTGGTAAAGACCTAAACAAATGTATTAGGGTGAATAGAAATTTGGGCCTGAAGGGCCAAAACTCCAGCCACAACCTGCACACAAAACATAGAAACTTTAATAAAAATAAAAATAAAAGAAATATAAAAGAAATACGAATGGAAAATGTAAAAAACAAATTACCACCACGTGTACCAAACACACTATTATTTGATTATATAAACAAATGTAAATATATAAATGGATTATATAAACAAATATAAATATGTAAATGAAATAGTGAATAAACGAATAGTTGAGGGAGTATAAAAAAAAGTAAGAAGAAGTAATGTGTTAAATAGGAGTAAAAGGTAAAATGAGAAAAATATAGAGGAAGAAAGTAAAGATAAGGAAAATAATAAGTAAATGAAGAAAAGAAGAAAAAAATATAGATAAAATAAAATGTAAAGGATCAAGTGAGAAAAAAAAGAACGAATGAAATAAATGATGCCTCCATTTGAAATCATGATTAATATTAGAAATCATTATATTAAGATTTTGTTTTTTTTGGACAAGTGATTTTTTTTATCTTAACAATTTTACTGTTAAAATGTGGAGATAGATATACTTTATTTTTCTAGATTGAATTTGTCATCTCCAAAAATAAAATATATATTCTTAACACTTAAGCTATCATAAAATATAAACAAAACAGATAAAAAAACTATTATTCTACTAAAATCCAAACATCTGGAAACGCGTTGGGCCACCGCTGGGCCACTAAAAGTAGGTTCATTCAGAATAATATTAATAAAGGACATATACAGGAACGGGAGGTTACAGGCACAGAGAGATGACACTGCCTGCAAATATTTCTTGTTCATCTCAAACTGAATGAATGAAGCGGATATATGAAAGCAGTGTCAACTCATCCATGCCAGAATCACAACACCACCTCCTCTTCTTATGCAGATGATATACCCATTGTATATGCATCCAGATATCCAAAATATATACACATTAGAACTGGGATTCTCTCCAGAGAGCGTCGCAATTGTTCAGGTAGCAGCGAAGTGGAAGACCTTCCTGGATCAGCTATCAGCTATGCTCAGCTATTATAGAGAAACGTTGTAAAATGGTATAGTTATTAATAATAAAATCTAATTTAGTGTCCTGATGAGGTATACCCTTGGCCTACCTTAAAAAAAAAGAAAAGCATATATACAACGTTTGTCAACCGTATAAAACAGGGAAAACAAAGGAGGTTAACTATGCTCAGTTTAGTAAAAGGGTTCTATGAATTGATCTGATGATCATCCCATTTAAATTGAACAAGCCAGGTCAAGACTAACCAGATCTACCTGAACATCTTTGAAGACTGATACATTGGTAAATTGGATTCAACAGAAACGGTGAAGGGCAAACTATGTCGCTGACGATGAATGAAGGTGTTACCTAATGGCTAACTCAAGAAACAACGAAATCTTACACAATTTCAAAACCCAACACACACAATAATAGAATTCATCAAATTATTGTGAATTTATCACAGAATTCATCAAATTATTGGAAATTTATCACAGAATTCATCAAAATATCAATAATATATATGCAATTTCCCCAATATAGACCCTAGAATGGATATTTTAGTAGAGGGAAAAAGCAGAAGGATAATAAATTTGACATACCAAATAGCTTCCTTTTGAGATCGTCTTGCATGGTGTCATTGTTACAGACAAATATGTAACCCCCCAGCGTCTCATTCCTGGGAAGTGATTCCGATGGAGGAAGGGTTTTGAATCTCTTGTCCAAACTATTATTATTGTTGTTATTGTTGTTGTTAGTATTATTATCAGTGGAATTATTTCCATTGCTGCTGGTATTATAAACCCCAAGCTTAGTATTGTTGTTGTTGTTCTTATTTTTTTTATGCTATTCCCTGCGTCGCCCGACAGTTTCCAATCAGTGTTGTTAACATTGTATTGTCGGCCTTCTGCTTGATCTTTCCTCTGGCCATGGTTGGCTTATCGAAGTAATTCCGCCTGGCCATGTCAAGCTTGTCACTACTGGTACTCTTCGACTTGGGCTGCTCCGACCGAGATAAATTAGAAAACACCTCCAAATTGTTAGCAGCGACGCCCCATTTACTATTTTCATCTAGTGCCGCATTTGCCTGCAGTACTCGAAGTTGTTCATCGAACCGCCAGAAGGAATGTTGCTGTTGATTCGCCATGCTGGAACAGATCACTGGTGTATCGTGATTGGTGTTCGGGTCAATGCCTTATTATCCCAAAGCTTAGTGAGCCCAGCCATGCTATTCGGTATTCTTTTAGATAACAATAATGATGAGACAATGACTGTATGGGGTACTGGGATAGGAAGAATACAATGCACGATGATGGGATTTAATTGACAAGGACTGACGACAAAGGTTACTCCATGAGGATGCTCCATTCAGGGGTGATAAGGACTGCTGCCATAAAAAGATACCTTCAATGGTTTACACAGTAAAGGTAATGACCACCAACTCTCGTCTTTACCTTCATCAGAGCCAGTGCCCGAGAGAAATTGAAATATCCTCCCATTTCATGGATGATACTATCATTGAGTTAGTGTATCGACGTGGTCTATGTGAGCCCATAAAATGGCACTGGGTCCAGAATACCTGGAATAATACTATTTGGTATACTTCATGTTTTGGCTTTCCTCTCTCCCTAGACAGATAATATATAAAGCACTAGGTATTTAACCCCAAAGAAAGAAGGATTTAATTTCATTGGGAGGGAGCAGGCATCACCATATTCAACCGCTCAAGTAATTCACCTCCCATACCATCTCCTCACACCCGCCCGCCTGAAGAGACATACACGCTCGCTTGAAGGAATGAAAAAACTGCACACAAATAGGGAAGTCCATATATTGGTGATGATGACCATGACATATAGCTAAGAGCTGATCTGGAGAATTTGAAGACGCATGTCCACAATATATGCTCAATGCACACACATAAACCAAAAATGAAAACAATTCCTTGCATCCAGGAGCCTCGAGAGAAATTGGGGACAAATGAAAACAAGGCCAATAATATGCGGAAATCACAGAATAAAGGGCCACTATGAAACCTTTTCCTGAAATTGCAAATAATAGGCACCGCTACATCACTAAACAGAGACTTGACAGTTAATGTTGAAACATCTAAAGTCTTGGACTTGCACAAAATACAAAAAGAAATAAACATGTGCGCATGATCAACTAAGTCATGCTAGAAGAAACTTTTCTATACATGGGACTTCAACCTAATCAAAATGTGTTCAAAGCAATATAAATCAAATAGTATGCCCAAATATCTCAGTACAAATACACATACCTCTATCTCTACATCACAAATTACCAACATAAACAAGCTGAGAGATATCATCTCATCATTGCAATGAAGTAGTTGCAAGGGTTGCCAGCTACTGGAAGAATACATAAGGCTTTCACAAATAGATCAATAACTGCAATGGCAAATCGCTGAATTCTATCGCTGAATTCTAGTGGCTACTGAGCATAGAAATAATTTTCCTTCCCATTCCAAGATACAGAACAACCTCTCATTACCAATCCAAGGGAGGAGCCCACAACCATTATCAGAGCTTCGCCACAGTAGCAGAGAGGGAGAAGTCGAGGGCGCATTTGCGTAGGGATATAGGCCGTAGTGATGGAGCGTTAGGTTTGAGGAAAGTTTAGGGTTTGATTAAGAGATGTCTAGGGTTGGGAATGAGCATGGGTTTGGAAGAGGCACATGGGCCTCATGCCAGGACCCACTGCCTAGGTTAAAAATTCTTTATTTTTTTAATTTTTTATTATTATTTTGGGTTAAATCTTAATGTTGTATAATTCAAAATAATGGTTTAAATTATTTTAGTTTAAATTTAAATATAGTTTTTTTTATTTATTTGTTATGTTCTGTTTAATTTTAAATATAATTAAAATATAGTATTTAACTATTATGTTTAATTTAATTAACCATGTTATGTTCTAAATTTTAAATATAATTCAACTATAGTCTTAACTATTATGATTAATTAATTAATTATATTTAAAATTTATGATTCATGCTAGATTTCAAACTGATTAATCACTTTAACTAAAAACACTGAGCTAAGAACCTACAATACAACACGAGTTAACCATGATCGAGCGCCCAAGTGCCGGGAATCAAGACATAGAGTGGAGGATCTCACAAGCGGGCTCAAAGGGCGTGCACTTCAAAACAAAAAAAAAAAAAATACTGGTGATTCAAAGAAGCCAAGCACCAATTCCCTCCACTCCAGTCCACCAGTCAAAAGTCAACGCTAAATCTCAATGCAACATTCGACAACGCCAACACTGGTGCCAAGGAAAAACTCATGAGTGCAGCATCTCGTTCATCGCCAGCGACGCAGACAGGTCCACGGCCATCTCAGGGAACAACTAGTAGGGGCAGGGGTTCCGAGGAAAGGAACTCGTTTCAAAGACACTCGCAGAACTGTGCGCAGGTTCAATCCCATGTTACCTATTGGGGACGTGGAGGATGTCGTTACCAACATGACTGACTAGAGTTACAATCAGGATTGTGCATAGAGAAGGAAAGGCCCCGATGGGAAGAGCAAGTGGCAGCCATCAGATTTACCCAGCAGTTAATAATCACTAGGCAGAACATCAATCCACGGTGGTGGAATCATCAGGTGCACTAAATCATATCAATGATAAGATTTTGTTTGATTATGGTGTGAAAGATAGTTTCATTTCACCATCTGCAATAGAAAAGAGTGGGTTGGTAGCCTGCGAGCACAATGACTTTAAACAAGTCGAGATGGCTTCGGGGGAAAAACAAGAGGTAGGGCCTAGTGTTGATGATGGTATAGTAGATCTGGGAGTGTGTACTACTAGGTTGAAGGTATACGTCACTTCTCTTGGGGCATATGACCTAATCATTGGAATGGATTGGTTAGAAGCTCATCGAGCGTTGGTCGATTGTTTCTCAAAGAGGGTTCTTTGTGTTGATGATGAAGGAAGACCAATAGAGATCTAGGGTGTACAGAGAAAAGTCTCGTTACACTTTATATCCACTATGAAGGTTAAGCGATGCTTGAGACAAGGGTGTCGAATTTATGTAGTGGAAGCAGTGAATGAAAGGAAGGGACCCTCATTGGATCAATACCCGGTATTGTCATAATTTTAGGATGTTTTTCCGAACGAGTTACCAGGGTTACCTCCTCAGAGAGAGCTTGATTTTACCATTGAGCTAAAACCTGGTGCAGAACCAATATCTAAGACTCCGTATCAGATGACGGCACCGAAACTTTGTGAATTGCAAATGCAGTTGAAGGATTTACTAAACTTAGGGCTAGTAAGGCCCAGTGTCTCACCTTGGGGCGCACCAGTAATTTTTGTAAAGAAGAAGGATGGATCCTTACGACTGTGTATAGACTACAGGGAATTGAACCGTGCTACAGTGAAAAATAGGTACCCAATGCCGTGAATAGATGACCTCTTCGATTAGATGAAAGGAGCAGCAGTATTCTCAAAGATCGATTTTCCATCTGGGTATCATCAGTTAAGGATTAAGGAAGGTGATATCCCAAAAACTGCCTTTCGAACTCGGTTTGGACATTACGAGTTTGTTTTGGTACCTTTCGGATTGACCAATGCGCCAGTAGTATTCATGAGCCTCATGAACAGCGTATTCTGGAAGTACTTAGATCGATTTGTACAAGTTTTTCTAGATGACATACTCATCTATTCCAATAATGAAAGGGAACACGAGGAACACTTGTGAATAGTGTTGTCTTGTCTTAGAGAGAACAAATTGTATGGGAAGTTGTCGAAGTGTTCCTTATTCCAGAGAGAGATCCACTATTTAGGTCACATCATTTCCGGCAAAGGAATCTCTGTGGACCCAGAAAAGGTAAAGGCCATTATGGAATGGCCAGTGCTGAAAAGTGCCCATGAGGTGAGAAGCTTCATGGGGCTAGCGGTTTATTACCGGAGATTTGTGGAAGGATTCTCAAAAA
>JASDQU010515072.1:16633-30659 GCA_032191745.1 Picea mariana | reverse complement strand
TTAACCCAAACCACCTAATGTATTGATAGAGGTGAACTTTGGGGTTGGTAACTAAAAGGAAAATTTTATGGGCTAAATATTTCCTATGGGCTAATTTTCCATGATTTTTCCAAAAAAGAAAGATTCTCCAATTTCCATATTTTATAAAAGTGATTTGCTCAAATTCTATAGAATACAATTGTTTTTCCTTAAAAGTATCCCAAATTTTATAGAAAATATATAAAATCCTTAAAAAATTGAACATTTTTACAAAAATATTATAAAACATTATCTAGTTTTCATATTAAGGACTAGTAAGATTCTCCAAGGTTTCTACATTCTGAGATGAATTTCCATCTTTAAGATAATCCATGTTGTTGAGATGAAAAACAAAATGCCAAAGAATCATATAATGAGTGAGTAGCGGACCTTAGGTCATCCCTTGGGAATGATGCACCTAAGGATATGTGCTCCCATGACTTGCAGAGAACACCATGAGGTTGCAACAAATGATATGACTCGGTGGCATGAGATAATGGATGAGTTGGATTTAGTTACCACCAATGGACACAAATGTAGAGATAACAATATGATATGGGGTAAGCTCTATGGTTTGTGTGTACATGATGAGTGAGGTTAGCGGGATGCATGGGCATACTGAGAGGCTCGTCGGAGGTCATATTAGGCAGAAGGTCAAGGTTTGTGATGGTTCATGTGGGTCTTGACTCTTTGTGACCTCAAGTGGTTGCATATATACTTGGGGAGCCAAGGAAGTCATATCTCATCATCACAACATTCGTGTATATATATGTATTGATATGCAATCTCCTCTTTGTAAATAATTGTAACAATATTTGTATATACATACTTACAAGGGTGTATTGATGTTTAAATATGTTAAAAACGAAATGGAAACCTCACAAGGGCATGATTCCTTGGACGTTTTTATAGAGGTGGTACTCATATTTAGATGAATAATATATCTATGATATCTTGGAATAAGGAAAATGATAAACAAAAAACCCTAGATATTTATTGCGTAGAATTATGAAATGATATGGTTCTTCAATAACCTGATATAATATTTATATGCAGTAAAAAGTATTTTAACCATAAAAATATCGAAGTAGGGTTTCAATATCAAAATATATTTGAGCTCAACATCAAATATACAACCTTCATAATCACTTACAAATACATCCATATCTTCTTCAAAAGAAATAAGAGAGAATAATTTTATGATCTCAATTAATTTTTAAAAAATATTACTATCAAGATCAAAATAAGATTTTGATAGGTCAATTTCAAATACCTTATACTCAAAACTCAAAGTTACAAGATACAATCAAATTCAACCCCAAATTAATTCTTTGTGGAGTTTTATTCATGAAATATGTTCTTCATTACAAACTCTCTGACAATTATATATATGAATATAAATACTCCATGATGATATAGGAATTGGAATAATACAAGAAGAACAATAAAGAACTCATCCTTGTGCCCAATTTAGAGATTCAAGCATAAAGATATAAGAAATGGTGTAGAAGAAGAGAAAGAGTGGAGAATATGGAGATGCCTTTTTTTGGTCAGAAGATTTGCTTCGTATTTATGTTTTCACTTTGTTCGTTTAATATTATGCCAATATCCTTCTAAAATTTTTATTATTCTAAGAGTGGGAAAATGTAGATCACCAAATTTTGGTCAACTCGATGTTTGGCACATATTGTGTTTCCTGACCATATTTGTGTGTTAGGGTCCTAACCCGCACAGAGGTAGAACAATATATTCGGATGTAATAAAGGTCAATATTAATAAGGCCTTGCAATAAAATAGAACAAGTCGAATGTAAGAAGACCTAATAGAATAGTTCGCTTCTAGAAGGATCTTCCTCTAGATTCTTCTTTTGATAGACATATTTAGTATAAATAAGAGTCGAGGGTATGAGAACACTAGCTTCGAGATTATTGTAAGAGAGATCTTCTCGACTAGAGGTTGCCCCCTCGAAGAGGCCCATGAACATTGCTCTAAGAATCAAAGTGTTATTTATGTTGTTATTCTTATATCATTTCAGTGATATTATGGTGATTATTCTAGTTATATTGTTGTTATTCTGCCATTTCTAACATTTTATTTCTATTCTGCATACTTTTTATATCTGGTATATTACAAGTGGTATCAGAGCACTTTCTTGTAAGAATTTGTGGGTAAATTGTTTTTCAGGGTAGAGATGTATTCCGACGTATTTAAGCCACAGAGATCTGTCATTATGCACATAAACCCATGGTTGAGGGATTCATACACGTAGGAAATACAAGTGGTTCTTAAGCACACAACTGTTGGCCACTCTTGTAACCCCTGTTGGTACCCCTTCAAGTGGTAGCATATGAGACAACACCTATGTACGGATCGACCTAGATTTCCTGAAGCCCTCTTTAGATAAACTGATTGGCCGCCCCTTTTTCAGTTCCCCGATCCTCATCGCCCATACCCGTAGCCAAGACTTGGAAGCTCGCTTCAACACCTTGCAATATGGTCTCATAGAGACCCAATAAGAAGTAAAACAACTCAGTGCCAATGTTGTCGCCATCAATACAACCATGTAGTCCTCAATGGAGAAAATCAAACAAGACCTCACCACCCAACTTGAATTTGCCTTTTCGACACTCTGCACCAAACTGCATATCCCTATAGATAACCCTTCCTTTTCTTCACCTCCACATACTAAAGGTGACCATTCCTCTCATTCCCATAACTTTCAGAACCATCACTTTCAACGTGACCTATGCCTTTCATGGGTGGATGTGACCAAATTTCATGGCTCGGACCCCACTGGTAGGATAACCCAAATGGAATGTTATTTATCTTTATACGACATTACAGATGACTTGGCCAAACTCCAGTATGGTGTTATCCATCTAGATCAAGAACGTTGGCAATGGTGGCAATGGATAAAAACTTCTTGTCAAGGGTATATTGCTTGGACACACTTTGTGGAAGATATTTTTGAACACTTTGACATTGACACGAACCATTTGGGTTGTTTGACAAAGTTGAAACAATCAGGAACAATGAAAGACTTTATAGATGCCTTTGAGCTCCTGATTTTTTCAGACAGAGGTCATGTCTGATGCCTTTTTCCAAGAATGTTTTATCAGTGGCCTCAAGTATGAGCTTCGAGCCCATGTCCTCATGGCCTGGCCTGAGAGTTGGGTGGAGTCTACTAAAAGAGATAAATAAGCACAACAGGTTGTATCTTCTCAAAATTGGAATCCCTCCTTTATCCCTTTCCCTAAACCAATAAATTCCACTACTCCCTTAGCTCCACAAAAGATAAAAAAATTGACCAGGGATGAAATGGATGAACGCCAACTCAAAGGCCTTTGTTATAATTGTGATGAAAAATATTTATGGGCCATAAGTGTAAGGAAAAAAAATAATTTATGGCCATCTCTGAGGATATTTCGGAAGAGCATATTGAAACTCTCCTTGTGTCTGAGTCACCTAAAACCCCTGACATAACCCCTCCCTCAGACCCTCCTAAAGTAGAACCGGTCATTTCCTAATGCTCTCACTAGCTTCTCCACTCCCCAAACCCTCAAGCTAATCGGTTACATCAAGCATTGTAAGTTTATCATTTTGTTTGATAGTGGAAGCACCCATAATTTTATTCATCGTCGAATTGCCCAAGAAACTCATTGCTACATCCATGCTGTCAATAATTTCCAAATCATGATTGCCAATGGTGGCTCCATGAAATGTGGAGGGCATTGTGAAAATGTGCGTCTCCAAATTGGTGACTACCACCTGAAATCTCATATGTTTGATATAGACATGGACAGATGTGACATTGTGTTGGGTGCAGATTGGCTAAGGACTTTGGGTCCCATTCTCATGGATTTTAAGGAATTAACCATGAAATTCGACCAGGAAGGCCACCAATATAAGCTCCAAGGCATCACTTCCAGGTCACCTGAGATCATTAGTTCCCATCGCATGGAAACGATGCTCAAAAAGGGTCATTTTGGTGTTATTTCTCAACTCCATGCCATCTAAGAAATAGAAACACCCTCGGTGCTGCAAGACCTCCAAGCCATCCTTTCTAAACATCAAGTGGTCATTTCCACTCCCCAGGGACTCCCACCATCATGTGGTGTTAATGATCATTCCATTCCCCTTGTACTCAAAATCCTTCCCCCAAATATATGTCCATATCGTCACCCCTTTTCCCAAAAAAATGACATTGAAAAAAAGGTCCAGGAACTCCTTAATGCAGGCGTTATTTGCGCTAGTACAAGCCCCTACTCTTCTCCTATGGTCATTGTTCTAAAGAAAGAAGGTTCTTGGAGAATGTGTCCTGACTTACGTGCCCTCAACAAACTTACCATTAAAGATAAATTTCCCATTCATGTCATTGATGACCTCCTGGATGAACTGAGTGGTGCCCAATTCATTACTAAACTTTATCTTCATTCGGGCTACCACCAGATACGTATGAAAGAGGAATACATTCCCAAGATTGCCTTTAGAACTCATGAGGGCCACTATGAGGTTTTGGTCATGCCCTTTGGCTTGTGTAATTCCCCCTCCACCTTCCAAAGCCTCATGAATCAAGTCTTCTGTCCTTTCCTCCATCATTTTGTCTTAGTTTTATTTGATGATATCCTCATCTATAGCAATACCTGGACAGTCTAAATACTCTCTCAGCACCAACTTTTCCTGAAACAGTCTAAATGTGTTTTTGGCGCCTAAGAGTTAAAGTAATTGGGTCATCTGGTTGGAAAGGATGGCATCAAGGTGGATCCTAAAAAGATTGAATCTATTCAAGACTGGCCTCACCTAAAGAATCTCAAAAGCTTGTGTGGATTTCTAGGCTTAACAAGATATTATCACAATTTTGTTAAGAATTACGGAGAGATTGCAACACCTCTCACTGCTCTCCTAAAAAAGAACTCTTTCACTTGGACTCTAGCTACTAGTCAAGCTTTTCAAACCTTAAAGATGGCCATGTGAACCATTCCAGTCCTGGTCCTTCCTGATTCCACAAAGACCTTTGTCTTGGAATGTGATGCTTTAGGAAAAGTAATTGGTGTTGTACTTATGCAAGAGGGTCTACCTTTGGCCTTTACCAACAAGAAACTATCTGAAAGAAGTCTGGCAAAATCCATCTATGAAAAGGAAATGTTGCCTATCCTGCATGTTGTTTATTTTTGGTTCCCTTATCTATTGGGGAAACACTTCCAAATTAAGATAGACCATCAAAGCTTCATGTATTTTTTGGAACAATGCATTTCATTCCCGGAGAAAAAAAAATGGGTAACTAAGCTATTTAGCTATGATTATGAGATCATTTACAAGAAAGGAAAAGAACATGTGGTTGCAGATTCACTTTCCCAAAAATATGTTGATGAAGGATCCCTTTCTTCTCTTTCCTTCATTGTACCAGATTGGCTCCAAGTTGTTCACCAGGAATGGCTACAAGATCCCAAAAGTTCGCAGTTGATCCAACAATTGTAGTCCAATGGTCCAGCTCCCCCAGGGTACTCTTGGCTCCATTATGAGCTTCAATACAAAGGCCATTTTTATTTAAGTAAACAATCAAAACCTAAATCCACAGTAATTTATGAGCTTCATGCTACACCAACAACGGGGCACTCTGGGTTCACCAAAACCTATGATAGGGTCAAATGCTCTTTTTTCTGGTATGGTATGAAATAAAATATTCATAATTTTGTGGCCTAATGTGATGTGTGTCAATGCAACAAGAGAGAAACAGTCAAATCTCCGGGCAGACTACAAGCACTCCAAATTCCACTTGCTATTTGGAAGGACATCTCTATGGATTTTATTACAGGCTTACCCAAATCGGGAAATAAATCAGTCACCATGGTGGTTGTTGATCGCCTTTCCAGGTATGCTCATTTCTTCTCTCTTCAACACCCATTTACAACATCCACGGTGGCTCAAATTTTCATAGATCCGGTATTCAAGCTCCATGGCATGCCACACTCTATTGTTTCTAATCATGACCCCACTTTCACAAGCAATTTTTCGCAAGAACGGTTCAACCTACAAGGCACCCAAATGCATCTCAGTACAACTTATCATCCCCAGACTGATGATCAAATGGAAGTTGTCAACAAGTGTTTGGAAACATATTTGAGGTATTTTTCCTCGGAAAAGAAAAATCAATGGGCTCAATGGTTACTCCTAGCTGAATGGTGTTACAACACTTCATACCATATAGCTACACGCATGAATCCTTTTTAAGCGGTATATGGATAGAAGCCACCTTCAATTAATCATACTTACTGGGTGTCTCAAAGGTTGAGGCAGTTGACCAAACACTTACAGTTCAAGAGGCTATTCTCCATACCCTCAAGGATAATTTTGTCATGGCACAAAATCGCATGAAGCAACAAGTAGATCAAGGTCGCTCTGAACATCAATTTGAAGAAGGGGATCAGGTGTTTCTTCACCTGCAACCTTACAAGTCGAATTCCCTCAAGGCCGAGCATTGTCAGAAGCTAGCACCCAAATTTTATGGTCCTTATATAGTTCTCAAGAGTGTGGGATAGGTGGTCTATAAATTATCTTTGCCCAGTCATTCGAATCTACATCCTATTTTTCATGTTTCTTGCTTAAAGAAGGTGATCGGAACTAAGTGACAAATTCAAACCAACCTTCCCGAGTTAGCCAAAGAAGGATCCATTTGACTACAACCACAAGCATTTTTGGACCAGCATGAGCATCGCCTGCATTAGAGAACCATCAAGGAAGTGTTAATCTAATGGGAAGATACAACTCCAATAGATGCTACTTGGGAACCAACTACCATTCTTCAACAATTTCCACATCTCCGGCCTTGAATACAAGGTTGATTTTAAGGGGGAGGACATGTTAGGGTCCTAACCCACACATAGGTAGAACAATATATTTGGATGTAATAAAGGTCAATGTTAATAAGGCCTTGCAATAAAATAGAACAAGTCGAATGTAAGAAGACCTAATATAATATTTCGCTTCTAGAAGGATCTTCCTCTAGATGCTTCTTTTTATAGACATATTTAGTATAAATAGGAGTCAAGGGTATGCAAACCCTAGCTTGGATATTATTGTAATAGACCTCTTCTCGACTGGAGGTTTCCCCCTCGAAGAGGCCAGTGAACATTTCTCTCAGAATCAAATTGTTGTTTCTGCTATTATTCTCATATCATTTCAGTGTTATTGTGGTGATCATTATGGTTATATTGTTGTTATTCTACCTTTTCTAGCATTTTATTTTTGTTCTGCATACTTTTTATATTTGCTATATTACATTGTGTCTCTTGTGGTATTGATGAAAAAGGTATTTAAGGTGCATTTTTAAATGAGACATGAGCACTTGAGTGTGTTTGTGTCCTGTTGTAGTAGGTAGCTGGGGAACTAAGGGCCCATTTGGGGAAATTTGGATGCATGAAGGAATATTTTTGTGATGGGAGCCAAGGCTCAACTCAACCCAAGAGATGGAAGTAGTGCATGAATGGCCAGTTAATATGGATATTACGAAGTGAATTTTGACAAAATGTCAAGAAGGATATAAGAGAATTATTTAGATTGCACAATGGAAATCCTATGATGATGAGATATGGTAGAATATAATAGATGTTTTGAATCAAAACTTGGCAGAATTACAAGAAGGATTGAAGAATATGAACGATATCGAGGAACAACTAAAATTCCACAATAATGATATGAGGACATTTTTGGATGGAATGATGTCTAGGGAGATGCCAAGTTTAGGTTTTCTCAACAAGGAGGATTCCTAGGGAAAAGGATATATTGCAACGAGCAAGAAGCTTCTTGATAGCTGAGGAAGAATTGTGATGAAAACCACTTCGTAGCATATTTTTTGATGAAGAAAAAGTTGGAATAGTTAGAAGAATACCAAGTCTAGTAGGTAGAGGAGAAGCTTTCCACCAAGGTGGAATTATTTTAAATGCCCGCACCTTCAAAGGATATTTTGGAAGTGATGGATTCTTTGAAACACATATAGAGGAGACCAAAGATAAAGGACATAGATTAAATTTGCAATGTGAAGGAGAATAACTTTATTTTGTGCATGTTATGGTGAGTGGTGTGAAGGTGGTTTCTGTAATGGACACTAGCATGACCTGCAACTTTGTGAGTAAGAAGACCACAAAGTCACCCCATAGTAAGACCGAGAGAATAAAAACTGTGTAAAATGTGGTTAACGTAACAATAGAACATCTAGTTGGGGTGGGCTTATCTGCACCTTTGAGAGTTGGAAGTTGGTTTGGATATTGGGAATTGACTATTTCTTCATTGGATGATCAAGCTTTGGTATTAGGGAAAAAATTTCTTATATTTTCCAAGGGATTTTCACTCCCACATGTAAGTTTCTTGGTGTTCTTGGGTGAATCCAAAATGCCAAGTATACCCATGATAACAAATAGGAAGCTTGTATGAATACCTAGGATGTATGCAATCAAGTTTATTCATAGAGTGAGTGGAAGTGAGAAAAAACCTTGCAACATAATTTAACAAGAAGGGGAAATTTTGGCCATAGTGACCTCAGTAGGATAGGTCCAAAGAGAACAAAGGTTTATAGTAGTGGAGACACCGGTGATGTCTCTCTTGGAAAAGATAGATTGGTTGAAAATGCTAAAGTACCATAAGCTAAAGTGTGAATATAACTATAAGTCAACCATCACAACACTTTCAAATGTTGTCACATAGAAGACACAACCCTAGTCACTTTGATTATGTTGAAATATTGTAACTTCAAAGAATATTCTAATTATATTTGAGTTATTATCTTATCGATCAAATTATCTTTTGTGGATTGATCATGTTGGCTCTTGTATATGATCAAATCCCATTTTTTGGATTGGTCAAACCATATTTTTATGGTGGTCTTTGTAAAGACATCTCCTCATGTTTATAAAGTGGTTTTAACCACTTCTAGAAGAAGTCGTCCCCGCCAAGTGAAGAGACAGAACCCTAATGCCTCCTCAGCTAGTATTTGTATGTGAGGATGGTGCCTCACTTATAGACTCTCACACTCACTCATCCAATGTGTATATCTTGAAGGAAGTTGCAGGGGCAGGAGGAAGGAGAAGAGAGGCGCATGCTCAGTCTTAGTTTATTCTTGGCGTTTTTGTCTTAGTCTTGGCATTGTATTGGAAATCTATTATTGGGGAATTTTTTTCTAGGTTTTCTCCCCCATGAGGGTTTCCAAGGATAAAATGTTGCATGCCTTGTGATTGTCTTTCTTTTAGTGATCCCCCTTATGATGGTGTTTTGGAAATGCAATGCTCATGTAATTTGGAAATAACCTAATAACAATAGTGAAAACTTAACATGGTATCAGAGGTTGACTAAATAGAGCATCTTTCACTAGGTATCTAAAAATGTCACTCTTGTCGTATAAGAAAATTAAGGATTTTTACTGAAGAGGATTTTTTGTCCAAAAACTATCTTGGGAAGTTCTCCCTACCATAGCACATCTTTTGGCAACTTGAGAGAACTTTTTTAGTGGTTATATTATCCATAAAGTCAAACCATATTTTTGAATGGTACCAGAAAAAAAGAAAACTAGAAAACCAGAACCAGTACGAGAAGTAGCAGTCTAGAACTGTGCAGGTCAAGTTTTAATGTGTAAAACTTGGAATTTTATGAAATAGTGAGCTCCAAAAAACTCACCTCAACCCAATGCATCTCCTAGTAAGATTAGTTTCATTTTTTGAGAACTTTCATTTTTTGGTCATTTTCTTAGCTCCAAGTCAAGATGTCTACAAGCACCAACCTTGTTGACAAGTTAGAAGGTGTGTAAAATTTTCATGCATGGAAGTAAATAATTGGAATCGTTCTTTAAGAGAATGAACTTGTAATTTCATTTTATTTTTTAAGCTAACAAAAATGGATCTGCAACTTGATGTTGCTAGCTTCAGATTTAGAGGTTGCATGCACTTGGTAATTAGAATACAATCTAGAATCTGAAAAACCAGTGTGATATGGAATTTTTATTTTGTGATTGCTATGATCTAGTGTGATCCTAGTGATTCTCTCCAAGTGTGTATTCAAGTTTGCAGAGATTGCTCCTGAGCCAAGGCATGGCTATAGTCACAAATCTAGTATGGAAGTGTGTAGAAGGATCCCAAACTTGAGGTCGTTGAAGTGGGACGTGCTACACTGTGGACTCTCGATCCATCTTTTCCTCTATACTTACCAGCCGAACCGTATTTACATTTAGTTCCAAGAATTATGCAATCAAAAATTTGTTCATAGAGCCCATGTTACACATATGAAATCAGTATGCATAAGTTTGGGTACCTGCACTACATTAAACTAGAATGGATAGGAATAATCCCAACATCAATTCACTATCAATAGGAAAAATTGTGTACGTTAGATCTAGCAACCTCTTAATTCTCAATGATCTACTTAATTTGTTTGTCTTGAGTTAATTCAATGTAGGGTGTTTTTGTTTTCTATGGCGCAACAACATCAACATCACCATATCGATCCTTGCATCCAATTCTAGAGCTTTAGACATCCAATTCCAACACCAATATCCGATTTGAATGTAGGCTTCATGGTATAGGGTTTGGTTAGAGTTTACAGTCCCCTCTGTGAGGATTCTACTATTGAATCATGAGGCTAGGTTTTCACCTAAACAATTTATAGGCTTCTTGATTATTCTTCAGATCATCTTTGCACCTTGAATTCCAACAAATCAACCCCTGGTATATGTCAAGACAACAAACTAGTTTTACTACTGGGAATATTTCAACATTGAAACTAACCATAAAATTTGAGATTTCCTTTGTTGTTGGGATGCCTCTGATGAGTCCAGTCACCCAGGCATTCGATCTACCATGCTTTTAGGTTCAATTTCGCTCCTACATGGTTCATGTGTTTCAATCAAAACTATTTTTCAAAGAAATAGTGTAAGACCAAGAAAACTAGTTTTTTTTGGAATTACATTCTATTGTATGATATATTTCTAGACTCTATTCATTCCCAAAGCACATGCCTTCATTGACTTCTTATTGTGCTTCCGCGCATGAAATATTTATTTGGAAATTTGCTTCAGACCCTCTACTAGCTTGGACGTAAGGGAATCCAAGGGATTTGATCTGGGAATGGTCTTCGCATGTGTATTATTTACTTCTACAGGCCCGTTATTGAGTTTGAATACCGTCTGAGGGCCAGTTTGGTTGGTCATGGGTTCGAGTCTGGAGTATGCAAATTCCTTCCACAATGCATTTATATGGTGTCTATGATATATAACCTACATATTTTTTTTTATGCTAGTTCTTATCCATTGGCTGACTATAATATATCCACCTTTGAAGGCAATGTTAGTTTTTTAATTTCTAAATAATGGATCGTGCCTCTTCTAAATCACACCTCCTCTTAGTGACTACTTGAACCATGCAACAAAACTAATGATTTTTTCATGAATCTCCAGTCCAACGTGCCATTGATGCATATATACTTTTTCACAACAGGAGAGTACGAACAAGAATTGGTTCTTGGTTTTGCAACGACGTGGTGATTCCAACTCTAGAATTTGAAGAATTAGAAGCTAACCAGAGGCAGTGGAAACACATTGTGATGATAAACCCGAGAGAATTAAGGGAGACTAAAGATTAAATAGGATTTTCCTTAAGTCATGTGTCATTTGTTCTATTTGCAGTGATGATTTGACTATGTATTTCATTGGAATTGAATATTTTTCTCATGCAAGAGCACATGGCTGGACTGGAAGCATCATGGTAGAAAATTCTACTTTATCAATGCCATCGATGCTAAAGGAAACGGATCGACCCAATCACTGCTAAAGATCCAAATCAATTTGAGTGGAATACGTGGTTCCACTAATTGCATTCTTGTCCAGCGAAGAAGGAGAATGAGTTATTTCTCAGGTTGTTTCTTGTACCGAAGGTGAGAATTTGGCAATAGAAACATGGATTTTGGTTGAGTTGGAACATTTCTTGTCACAATCTAGATATCAGTATTCAATGATAGAGTCTTCAATATCTTCAGCGATAAGAACCTCCAAGAGTATGATTTGATCAATCTGAGGAGGATCAAAATTCTTTTAGGCAATTGCTTTGATTGGGTGATAATTTCCATTATCTTTGGAATAACAAGTAAAATAATTGTTTCATTATAAATTCTTGTGGGTTGATAGATTTGATGTTGCAGTGGCATATTATAGCTTTGTCAAAGGTTTAAAAGAATTTGGAGAAGAAACCATGTTTCTCTTTTGTAAAACAAAAGGATTTTTTAAACCCACGTTTTGCCTATGAAGACTTATATGTAAAATGATAGTAGGCTTAGTGCTTGACAAACTTTGTAAAAATGAGTTATTAGGTTCTTCTTATAAGTTGAATTGGGAAGTGAACACCATTGAAGGCTTATATTTGTATTGTGATCATAAAAGATACACTCATAATAAAATTGAAGTCTTTTTCTCTGTGTCCTAGATCCACTCGAAATGGAATAAGGGGATCTTAGGTACACTTTGTGTTGTGTGTGATGGTAAGATTTTTATAGAATATTTATGTCATTATGTTTAGTGTTGACATAATCATACTTGCAATTCATTATTTAACACAACAAACATGAAGTTCAAGCTCAAATTCATGTCATTCAAGCATATGTGAAGAACATTCTCAAGCATTCAAGTCATCAACTACATCAGTAATGGACAAATCAAAGTTTTCGAACTCAACACATCATGGAGCATTTGAAGTTAAAATGTAACTTGCAAACAATGTTTGTTGTCAGATTACTTAATCAAGATTTATTGTAACTTGCAAATTGTCCTTTTGTAAGTTTACTTCTCTTTTTGAAATCAAGTTGAGTTGAATTGAATTTGTCATAAGGTGCATTTTCGGTTGAGCCCGACACCCTAGAGTCATTGTCATTTGAGTCCAATTTGACAAGATTGAGTAGTTTAACTCAAATCATTGTAAAACATCACAAGTTTTTGGATGCATTTTTGGTGGTAACCGACATCCTCAACTTCCTGGAAGCAAGTTAGAGCGTGAAGTTCAAGTGAGGGAGTTGCAAATAAACCTTCTTCTATCAAGTCAAATTGTAATAAGGATCTACCTGCACAAGAAGACCTCTTTTAGTGTTTTTAAAATGGATCAAAGTCTTGAATTATTAGAGTTACTGAACACTCTAATAAACACTGTTGAAGACAACATAATGATATTGAACAAAGAAACTATTGAATCAGTGCTAACTTGTTTGAAAGTGACACAAGCTAAAGTTAAACTTCTTCAATCTCTATCCCAACTATTGAATGATGAGTTGATAGATCTCAAAAATCAACAATTAGTGAATTGTTTCGAACTAGTTTTTGTTCAGAACAACCCTCTCTATGATGATAATGATAATGATGTTTTTAATCAACAACCAGTGAAGGAACAACACATTGATACAACTTCACAATCTGTTTCAGACGAAGCTGAATCTATTCATGAACCTACATTTCAAGAGTTTTCTTTTGATTTCAGTGAAACAAACCTTTCAATGATGCATCAAAATGCAGTAAATCCACTTCCATGGATTTCAAAGAAACAAGTTCAAAATACTCTTTCCAAGCCCATCATCAGACCTTGGGAAGAAATCATCTACAATAAGAATAGAATAGGACTTGGATATGACAAAGAAGTTACCTTTCATATTCCTGATTATTTCAGACCAATCAAGTTCTAAAGTGTTGGATTCCTTCAAGAAGCTTCAACTTCACCTTTTATAGTTCAACATCAGAATGATAAGTGCAAACATTGTAATTGAGATGGTCACAAGGAGAATTAGTGTTTTAATATCCATCTTTTCCAACATTGTGGAAAGCATAAACATTCTTCAGACAGATGTTCAACACTGAAGAAACCTGCAAGATTGAAGATTCACTATGAGTGGATTGATCCTTGGTAGTGGTCATCAACAACTAAGAGATTATATAAGTCTTACCAAAGAATTAAATCTCGAGTAAAGACCAATCTTGTAGCACATAACATTT
>JASDQU010515072.1:0-11496 GCA_032191745.1 Picea mariana | reverse complement strand
CAATACCCATACTTTGTCATTTGATGTATCATTCAGTAGGTATGAGCTCAATCCTCTTAATCTTGCAGGAACCTCTAGTTATTTCCCATTTTGAGCTTAGTATGTCATTTAATTTTGAAAGAGGTTGTTTGGGAATGTATGGGAAGTGTTGGAGAAATAAAATAAAACACTTTAACTATTAAAAAGGATTTTTAAGAATCTTTTGAAAAAGTGGAATTTCATTTTATTTTAACCATGTTGGAAGTAGGATTCAAATTTATTTTCATGGTACTGGTCTAAAACATTATTTTAAGTTAATTGTGCATGTATAACAATTAATTGTAAAATTGTAGGTCACATTTGAAAGGATTGGCTACTAGTTTAGATATAACCTTTCTTTTAGTGAGCTCTCATTCTGGTTTCCAACTACATACTTCAGGTTTGATCTATGGGATCTTCTTAACCTATTTTTATTCCACTTCATGTGTGAGGGAGACCTTTGATCTATTTACATTGAAGAACTAAGTGAAATTCCTAGAACCATTGGAAATTTATTTGTGTTGTTCTCCACTTGTCCTTTTTATGAAATATATTTTTCTTCAATCTCTATGCCCTTTTCCTACAGGTTTGTCTCATATTATAATCTTGATATCAAATTTTATTTATGCTCTACAAATTATTTTTGGTATTCATAACTTATTTCCACTTATGAATACAGCTTTCTCTTTTAATTTAAAACTTCAACTTCTTATTCCAGTTCCTTTATCTCCTTGCTTGATTTAGGATCTTTAAATTAAACTTATGTTTCCTCCTTGAATTATGAGCATTTGAGAAAGAATTGTACTTATTTTCTCACTTATAGTTTCTACACAAGTATTTACTTTCCTTTATAGATCAATTTTTTTAACTCTTATATTGGAAGTTGCCTCTAGATGACCATATTTTTGAAATTTTGTAGATTAATGCATCAATTTTGTAGTCTAACTTGTGTGTGTGTGTGTGTGTGTGTGTGTGTGTGTGTGTGTGTGTGTGTGTCAAAAATTATTTGAATTCAACTTCAATATCCTCTAGTAAGAATTAGTTAGATTAAATTATACACATTACCCTTTCTTGGGAAGGTTTCAACTAGAAACAACCTGACCAATATCATTCCCTATATGTTGAAGAACCTTTTAATTATACTCAAATAATAATATTTTGTGCATGCACCCAAACCCAAATATAGGAATATATCATTTTAGGATCAAAATTAGGTTGGAAATGCTAAATAAACAATCCTTACATGACCCAAAAACATGGTCCCATCCCTATAACATCTCTCTATAAATTTATTGATAAGAAAAATTATAGAAACACTAATGAACAAAAGGAGTGACTCTCTTTACCTCACATGGATTGTTTATTGTTTAAATAGTTCCAAAGGAACCAAAAGAAGGCATAACATTGTTGCATCCTATAATGAATAATGAAATAATAGTCATATAAGTCCCTTTCAAAAATATTATTATCAATGTAGAATGGAAACACAAATTGGAACCAAAGGTCAAGTTTATTAAATTCTAAAGTAAGGACCATTTGTTCTTTCATATCACTAAACTGGTTCACTAACATGAAAATCATAGCCATTATGTCCCAATAAAGGTTTCAAAACTAGGCATTGGACAAAAACCATAAGGATCATAAACTTAATAAATAAATAAAATGATGTGGATCTCTAATATTACAATATATAATAAAGGAATTTACCTTCATGCTAAAGAAAATGATGCATATCCATCATGAGTTTTATCATCAATTATCCTCACGGGTCAAATATATCCCTCTACTATTGATGACATGGTATGATTCTTCTAGTGTAGGCCCAATGCATTTCCCAACCATGTAAGCACAAATAGACAAATATTTCTAAACCCACCTTAACGATTTTATGGAGTTGAGGTATGAACTAAATCATCCTAAAAGAGACCTCCTCTCAATATTAAAGATTACAATGACTATGCATACACAACCAATCACAAAGACAAAGGAAAAAAATTCTATGGCTAGACTAATCTACCATGATTCCATACTAATTTCATAACATTAGTTCTAGCTTCAATGTATGACATGTACATCAATACCAATTTTCCTAGGGGAGAACTAAATTTATTATAAGTGGAACTCAAAACAAGCTGACATTGTCTAACCCGATGATTATTTACACATAAGAAATGGTAATATTATGACAAAGAATACTCCTAAACTTTTAATAAATTTCCCTAAATCTTTATTTCATTGCTAACAAAACATTTATACCAACTATGTTACTCTACCATAAGTTTCTGCAAACATAGACAATGAATATATTTTAAGCACAATATAATATAAAAGAATTTATAAAGAAAAAGGTGATATGTGAGGCACCAATAAAAAAACTATAAAGGATTCAAACATTCCTCAAGTAGAACATTCTAGGTGAAAATGTTCTCCAAAAGTTTAACATTTCACAATTTTAAAACTTTATAATATAGAAGATAAAAATATAGACTACCATAAAGAAATCAACTATCATATCAATAAATCACAATCAACTCTAAAATAAATTGGAAGTGAAAAATGTAAATGTAATGTGATTTTGTCGCAAGTGCTAACATGAGGATTTGGATAGCTACACCAAAAACAAGAAAAAAATTTCAATCAATGAATATGTACATCAAAGTTAAGGTATAAATTAATGACAATCTTTAATTTAATCCCTTTGAAAACCTCCTTACAGGTATGGCTTCAATAGGATTAAATCCCTTCGAAAACCTCCTTATAGGTTTGGATTTGGTTTCTCTTGCATTTTCTATTGATAGTGTAACCTTGATGCCATTGCTCCACCACATTGAATAGATTCAAGATTTCATTGACAGGGGTTTAACCCACTTGATTAGTAGTTAATCCCTAATATTGTCCTTTTGATTAATTTTACCGACCTGCCTTAACTTAGTCCACCTATTAATATAATGAAACTATAATATCTTAACCCCGGATTGAGTCGAATGAATCAACCTCGTTATTTATTATTATTTTGGTAGTGTTCTCTTATTCACCTCTTCATTGTTATTTACCTCTTACGTGTCCACCGATGTCTGAAAAGAAATAACTATATATTCAAATATGCATTTCTTGTCGCCCAATATTCTTTGAATTGTACTGTCAATGACATAAATACAAGGTCAAACAATAATGAAAATCCCCCAATATTCTTTGAATTGTACTCTCATGGATGCAATATGGGTTGTGTCTTAGTTTATCTCCCTAACTAAGCTTCGCCATCCATTTTAGTCTTTCAGTAGATTCTAGGCTTTGTTAAAATTATTTATTTTTCCCAATCGAGCTCAGCTTCTGACCTTTTTTATGCAATTATTTGTTTTTGGTATACCGGTTAGCTTTTTGTTTTATTAAATAGGAATAAAAGTATTACAGTTTTCATAAAAGATTTTAGTTTTATTATTCAAAATTCTTAAATTGTTTATCTTTAAATTTTACAATTTTGTTTTGTTTATATACTATGTATTTGATAATTACATCTTGTATGTATTTGTCTTTTTATTCAAAAAATTCTTCTATGTATTTGATTATTACATCTTATATGTATTTGATTATTACATCTTATATGCATTTGTTCTTTCATTCAAATATTTATTTTATGCATTTGATAATTACATCTTATATGTATTTGTTTTTTATTCAAAAGTTTTTTTTTTTGGTAAATAAAGTAAGATCCTTATATTAATTTATGTTTGTACAACTCCATGTGTTAGCCACATGTTCTATCACAAAAGGGAAATAAAAACATGTCACTTTCATAAAAAACTTAGAGTTTAACACATCACTGCGTAAATAAAAAAGTATGAAGAAAATGATAGAAAACCGGTCGCCATGACCATCTAGTTTGCGACGAGAGGCAAAGATTCTACCCATCTTTGGAGAGGTGACAAAACCAGAAGGAGAACAAACAAAAAACTTTGTGTTATTCCATGGGTGAGCTCAGGATTCCATGGATATTGTAGGCTAGGATAAACTTCTGGCTGCATGTTGGGCATTGATTCTTCATTGGAGAGTCTGCCAATGCATCAAAAAAAATATCCATTCTTTGGTCGAGGATGCATTGAATGTGCAACTGGTCGTCTTGCTTTTGCTGAATTTCAAAAATTATTTGGAGGTGCTCATCTGAGGGTTGGTTTGGGGAGAGAAAAGGTGTCTCCACCTTCATTTCCTCACTACCACTCATCATATGGTCCTCCACCTATATGCTCGGGGGAATTTCTTCCTCCACTATGCAGCTTCCTATGCCAAATAACTGATCCCATGGGTGGATATTTGGGGGCGGGCAGAGGATAGTTGTGTAGCCGAGTGATCACTTTTGAAGGTGGCATCTCCTCTCCGACTAGGAATTTTCCATGGATCAAATGAGGTATTTGAGGGGGTGATGAGGGAATATCAGGAAAGCCCTAGATATTATTCCTAGGGCTAGAGGTGTGAATTGCGATGAGAGCTAACTAGGAGGGGGTGAGCTTGTTGTGTCTGGAGAGGTATCTATAATAAAATGATCCTCTTTTGGAATCCCCCCTCTCTCTTAGTGTGGTGGAGGGATTGTGAAGGTTGGCCTGCAGTGGAGTGAAGGAGAAGGGTGGAGGGACTTGTGGGGAGAACCCGAGAGAGCCCGAGAGAGCCGACAAGCAAGAGAAATTGCAGAGGGAAAATGAGAGAATTTGCTTGAGAGAGCCGAGGAGAAAGAGCGGAGGGACTTGTGGGGAAATACTGAGCTATCCTAGGAGAGCCGAGGAGCAAGAGAAATTATAGAGGGAAAATGAGATAATTCTCTCGAAAGATCCAAGGAGAAAGATCAATTGTAGAGAGAAAATGAAAGAATTCACCAAGGCATTTTCCTTCATAGTGAAGCTCAAGGTGACAGGGAGGCTAGCCATGAAATACGAGGTGACGACATACCTAGGCCTAGTGCCTAGCACAGTATGCTCGGTCTGGCTCATGCGGGGGGAATTAAACCTGCAAGGTTGTCCAAGTGCATCTCTTTTACTCTCTGCTGACTGCGAGTCATTATGTAATAATGGATGGAGGGTTGGTGGCAGTAGTTATTAACTCCTATTTCTTCCCCATGCCATCTATCCTTTGGATTTGTCTTTTTGTCACCCCATTTGGGAGAGGGAAATCCTGGTGGGCTAACTCCATGCATTGGAGATACAATTGTGAGCTCTAGGACTGTCTTGTTTCAATGAAAGTGTCATGCTAAGTAGATTCAACACCTGCATTGGCTAATTTACCCACCACCTTGTTTTCACTTATCCTTATGTGTGAGGTGGTGAGTGTGAGTGAAGGCTTGAGAAGATCTTTTAGACTATTGAGGGGGCATGGTAGATGCCATCTTGGGGAAATTTTTTCTGGGTCTTTTGCATTTATGACTTTGGTGGCTAGCTCAATGATTACTTTGGAATATCCTTCTATGATGAGGTGAGTGATATTATGGTCAATTTCCATTTGGATTCCTTTGATAAGACCCCAGATTTCTACTGAATTATTGGTCTCATACCCCATATTTTCTGCCATGATAAATTGAATTTTTCTTGTGTTGTCTCGTATCACTACTCCATATCCTGAGTTTCCTCGATTTCCCTTAGAGAAACCATTGAAATTGAATTTGTGAAATCCAGACAGGGGTGGGAGACAAGCAGAGGGGATAGAAGTCGTTTCATTCAGAGAAATTTGCAGGGGGGGGAGGTGAGGGTCATGGAGAAGCCCCATGAATTTAGGAAATATATTTATCTTGGATCATTGGGAAAATATTCTTGGGTCCAATAGTGGATTTGGAGGGTTTACTGAAGGTGCTTGAGGATAACATTCCAGAGGAGAGGGGGATGGGAGGCTTAAGAGTGGAAGATTCACCTATTCCTCTATTTCCACAATTGTCGGATGATGAAGCCTAGTAAGAGTTGCCAAGTTTTGTTTAGGAAAGGACTTTTATAAGATCCAGGGCCCCAATTTCTGATTGTGTTGATAATGATATTATTATCTCTTATGGTTCTTCTCATGTTTTGTGCATCCTGGTTCCAGATTTCCTCACTAAATGGGAAGTGATTTAGGAGGTGCTCCATGGTTTCTTCCTACTAGTGAAAAGGTGGAAAATTGAGGGGGATATGAATACCTGTATCCTAAGATTGTCCCAAGTTAGGATTTTATTTTTAACTAGAAGCAAGAGAAAAGTGGATATTTTTGGCCAAAATTTTGATTTCTATATTGTTGCCCATATGTGATCTTTTTGAATGTTGTGGAAGTTTTCATATGGAATGTAGCCTTCTTTGAGTGTGAAGTTTCCATGTAGGGTGTGACCCCCTCGTAGAATGTCCAGGTCTGTGCTTATATCAATTCTCATTTGATTTTTCATTTGTTTCCAATGTTGCAAGTCACATTCTACAACAGTGTGGAGATCCTGTGAAGTCATTTTCCAGCTGTGCCAAGGAGGACTGTCAGAGGTGTTTGACCATAGTTCTTCCACTTTAAGGGAGGTTAGATCTTGGATGTGATTCTCATAAGATATTAGGTTTTATTAAGTTTGTAAGGGTGTCAGTTGCTTCTAGGAATCCATCAAGAATAGTGCACTCTGTCCATTGCGAATTTCCCAAAAAGCATGTTCCTATATTAGTGGGTGAATTTTCCAGGAAGCGTTCCAGATGTTGGAGCCCTGAGTTTTGTTCTACAACCATATAAGATGAGACAGAGGTGTTTTTGGGGCATATTTGTTTTTCCACAATTTTTCCCAAAGATTAGTCGGAGTTTTGATCCAGTGCCACCATATCTTTTCTCCCATGGTGTTGTTTAATTTTCCTGGATCTCAGAGACCCAAAACTCCTAGAGATTTAGTCTTGCAAACTTTGTCCCAGCTGACAAGTGCCCATTTTTTGTCAGGATTGTGACCGTGCCAAAGAAATTTTTTTTTGCAGATTTCTTTTTTTTCATGACTGATTGTGGGGCGAAAAGGACCGAAAAGTGGTAGGCATGAATAGATTATAGAAATGATTTCAGAAGAATGAGCTTGGATGGGAGATTGAGGGATCAAAAGGTCTAATTGCTAAGGAAATTAGAGATTGAAAGGAGATGAGAATCCCATGAAATGTTTTTGGAAACCGATTCAAAAAGAGGAAGTCCCAGATACTGAGAGGGTAGGGAAGAGATGGGTATGTTCATCAGTTGCAAGATGTGATGTTGGATGGCCTGTGGTGTATTGAAGAAGAAGAGTTGGGATTTTTCTAGATTAAAGGTGGTTATGGAGGCTTCACTAAAATAATTGAGAATGGATCTTATTTTTTTGCCTTCTTAGACAGTGGGGGTGTTCAGAAGCATTGTCTAATCTAACAATTGGCTATGTGATTCTGCTAGTTGTAACCCATCTAAATGGAGGCCTTGTACTGAGCCATTATGAATGGAAGACTTGATGTAGCGGCCCAAGTCGTCAGCCATTATGAGAAATAAAAAAGGGGAGAGTGGGTCACCTTCTCTTATGCCTCTTGTGGGGGAGAAGGGTTGAGAGGGTACTCCATTGACAAGAATTGATAAGAAGGAAGAGGATATGAGATTCATTATCTAGGAGATCCATTCTTTTCTGAAGAAAAAATAAGTTAAAATGGATTTCATATACTGCCAACTTAATTTGTAAAAGGTCTTTGAGATATCTAGTTTTAGTAGCATACCTGGGGTGTGAGTGATTTTGAGCGAGTGGATGATTTTGTGGAATAATATGATGTTGTCAATGATTTTCCTTCCTTCAACATACCTTGATTTCTCCTTAGAGATGATGAAGGGGAGAATGGGCTTGAGTCACAATGCAATGACTTTGGAGATAATTTTGTAAACCGCATTGCATAACATTATTGGCCAGAAGTTCTTCAGATTAGTAACCCTCTCATCCTTGGGAATTAGGGTGAAGAAGGTGGATTTTAGCACTATGAAGACTTTTCTCGAGATACACGATTCCCCAAACAACTCCCACGCCTCTTCCCTAAGAATTAGCCAATATTAGTGGAAGAATTTTGTGGTGAAGCCATCTAGGCCTGGAGATTTTCCCTTGGGTATATTCTAAACAACTCGATCCACCTCTACTTGCGTTATGGGTCTCATGAGAGTCACGTTCTGTTCCAGGGAGATGAGGGATGGAATGTTTTGAGTGAACAGTTCTATTGCTAGAGTGTGATCCATAAAGGGCTTTGAGAGAAGATCCTTACAGAATTATGTCAACTCATTTGTTATTTCCTGGTGGGTTAACAGGGTGTTTCCCTGATCATCTTCTAGCTTTGTAATGTGGTTGATGAAGCTTCTATGGATCATGGAGCAGTGTAAGAATTTGGAGTTTTTCTCCCCCTCCTTGAGTTATTAAACATGAGATTTATGTCTCCATAGGATTTCCTCCTACTTGTATCTTTATTCAATTTTCGTTTTGATGGTGTTCTCCTCTTGTTGTTAGGTAGTCATGTATCCCATTTGAATGACTCGATCCTCAAGGTCTTCTAGTTTTTTTTCAAGTGTTTTTCTCTCTTGAAAGATGTTCTCAAAGACATATTTGATCCATTGGTGTACCTGGTTTTTGAAGTTTTTTAACCTTTGCTGGAAGTAGAAAATTTTGGTCCCCTATTAGATCTCTGCATTAGTCTACCAAGTGTGGGCCAGCTCCTCAAAGTCTGGCTGGGTTAACCAGAATTTATCAAACCTGAAGGGTTTGATTTTGGGAGTGGCTATTGTGTCTATCCAGAGATGAATTGGCCAGTGATATGAGCCTGATTTTGGAAGTATGTTGGACTCTACCATTGGTCCTTCGAGCATAAGAGATTATGATATTAACAAGTGATCTAGAATGAAGGCTATTTATTAATGTTTTGATCATCTGTTGGTACACGTGAAGGTTCCACTTCCCATTTCTATGTCGACAAGGTTGAGTAGGCCTATTAGTTCCTAGAATTTTATGTTGTCATGTTCCAGGTGTTTCTTCCCTCCTCTTTTTTCATCAAGCATGAGGATCATGTTGAAATCTCCTCTGACTATCCATCACTTGTGCTCAGCACGAGAGCCCAGATAAGACAAACTTCTGAGGAAGAGGTCCTTCTCCTTGAATTTTTGTGGGCCATAAGAATTGGTAATCAAACCATCTCTTTCTGAGCCAATAGCTTGGTACTGAGTTGTCAATGTACTTGATGTGGAGAGGGATTGATCCAGAATCACTATAGCGGGGTTCAAGAGTATAGCTAGTCCCCCTGTTGCACACCTTTCAAATTCAAATGAAAAAATTTGCAATGTCACCATCACATTTTAAGTAAGTCCTCGATGATTCCTCAAACACACTTTGTTTCTTGTAGCAACAGAATGTCTGGGTATTCATATTTTATACAGTTTTAGAGAATCCATTTTTTGGATCTCCCATTTAGGCCTCTGATGTTCCAAGTTATGATTTTCATTATAAAAAATTGGGTGGGTGGGAAAAGGAACTCTCTAAGAGTCATTGTATCTGTCTCGAAATGATCATGTAGCTCTCTACCTCTTTTAATACTTGGTGCAGTGATTTTCACCCTCGCATTTTGTTTTCCTTGGGGTTCTTCCGAGGATCTAGGTTTTGATCTACGTTGATGCCGAACCTAGAGATATCCCCCCCTATCGATTCGAGAAAGACCTTGTGAACTTTTGTGAGTCGATATTTCGGTATTGTTTTGTGGTCCTTCTTGTTGAGTGCTTATTCTATCTTGTATAGGTCAATGTTAGCTAGACCTTGCTCATCCATTTCCATTACAGTATATTCTCCCATCTATAGGAATTTTCCTGGATTTAAGGGTGCATGGGAATCTGGGATGTTTTATGTGTAATGGGCTTGACTGTTGATGTTTCTTTTATTTTCTTTTTTTTTTCCTCGATCTATTTCTTGATGGGGGTTTTCAACTTATTTTTCCTCTAGAAGATGGTTGAGGGCTTCGAAAGAGTTTGTGTTTGAGTTCCTTCATCCACCATTATTGTTGGGTTTTTTCTCTACTTGTCTTTTGCGGTTATGAACCTGTTTGAACCCATCCTTCAATTTCCCCTCAACTTCTATTTTGGTTGGTGCATTGCGGGGGAAATCCCTAAAGAGATTCCCACGTTCATGGAATATCCGACAACAAAATGGGATATGTTCATAATCTATGGTTTGGGCCTATTAATCATCTTGATATTCCAAGGTTATTGAACCAGGTAGAAATTTTTAGATATTCATATAAACACATATTCTTGTAGAAGATGTGTATTTTCTTTGTTTGGTGGCCTCTAAGGACTTCAGATGTTTGCCGAGGGTATTGCCAGTACCCATTATAATTTCCTTTAACCAGAACTCTTGAGGTAGGGCATAAAGATGAATCCATATCTAGGCATAGGAAAAATATTCTTTTATGGGGTAGAAGTGGTCTATCTAAAAGCACAAGTACAAACCCACTGAGTTGTAGAAGTATGGTCTGCTTTCGAACAAGCAGTCCTTGTCTTCTAGGTTGTAGAGTATTATTATGAAAAACCCTTTTGAGCTTAGATGGAGCTCGTAATCTCCTTTTAGAGTCCACCAGGTCTTCATCCATCATGCAATATCCTTTTCCGAGGTCCAAAGACCCAAAAATTTTCCGATTAGAGAATGGTCTCTCATGAACTATGTGTGCTCCCCTACTCTGGTTAATTTTATGACATATTTGGGCACTAACGGTGCTTGTTGAAAGTATTTTTTGGGTATCCTGACCCAAGGAGATTTTGGATGAGATGAATCTGCATCCATGCTTTTTCATGTGCTTCCATATGTATTTTCTTGTGGAAATTGGTCTTGTAGTTGCGACGGGAGTTTGAAAGGCAATCAAATTGCACGAGAGCTTTTTGTCTCATTTGCTGGTGTGTTCCGGTATGAGAGGGTTTTCACCCCTCCGTCTGCTCTCATTCTATTGTGTCATGGGATGTGGTATGTCTTGTTGTGCCAGGAGCATGCAGAGAGGGTTTAAAGGTACCAGGGAGTGGTTTCCTGGAGTTCATGAAACCCTAAGCATTTCAGAGCCCTAATTTTCTCCACCTCTCATTCAAAAATTTCTTCTTACATGTATTTGTTGTTTTATTTATTTTTATTTAAATATTTCTTCCTTTTTTGTATATAGATTTGGAAGATTTATTATTTTCATATGTTGATTTATCTTTTATATATGCAATGGTATTCAAATATTTCTTCTTACATGTATTTATTTTTTTATTTAAATATTTCTTACTCTTTTGTATATATATTTGGAAGATTTATTATTTTCATATGTTGATTTATCTTTTATATATGGAATGGTATATGGATTGTTTTTTTCCTTATTCTTTTTAAATAAAAATAAAAAAGCATTTTTTTGAGAAATTAAAGTTTTTAATATTCAAATATATTGTATTATTTTTTTATATTTAAATTTCACATTTGTAGTTTATTTATTGTATTTTAAATTTTTATAATAATAA
>JASDQU010515071.1:65695-81996 GCA_032191745.1 Picea mariana | reverse complement strand
AGCCCTGCTCCGGACCATTACAATTGAGGAGATGGATCAAGCGCTTCAGGACACCCCCAAATGCAAGGCACCTGGACCCGATGGCTTCACTAGCGATTTTTTCCACCATTGTTGGTCGTTGATCAGGGTAGAGGTATGGGAAATTATTGAAGACTCTTGATCCACAGGACAAGTCCTTTAGGCTCTCAACGCAACTTTCCTCACCCTCATTCCCAAAGAGGGGCAGGCTCACCATCCTAAGCAGTTCAGACCCATATCCTTCTACAACTTCATCTATAAACTTCTAACAAAAGTGATTTCTCGAAGACTCAAGCCCATCCTACCAACAATCATATCTCCGGAGCAATCGAGCTATGTTGAAGGCAGACAAATCCTGGACAACGTCATCCTAGCTCATGAAGTGATCCACTCCTTGTAGAAGACCAAAACGCCAGGTATGCTCCTTAAACTAGACCTCTCTAAAGCCTTCGATAAGATAAGTTGGGACTACATGAGGGAAATGCTCCTTGCCTTTGGCTTTGATAAGCTATGGGTGATGTGGATCCTGAATCTAACCTCCTCAGCTTTTTTTTCCATTCTTATCAATGGTGTTCCCTCTCGACCCTTTTCCCCTTCTAGAGGAATTAGATAGGGAGACCCCCTCTCCCCATTCCTCTTCATCATTATGTCCTAAAGACTTAGCCGATCTATTCACTCAGCTGTTGCAAGCAACCTACTGACAGGCCTCCCTTTGCATGGCATATCCCCCCATATCTCGCATAGTCAATTTGTGGACGACACGTTTTTGATGGGTACCCCAACTACCCGCGAAGCAAACTCCCTCCTCTCGATCCTCCAAACCTTCTCTGAAGCCTCGGGTCTGGACTGTAACAAAGATAAATCCCAAATCTTTTTCTTCAATATGCCCCCTCCGATTCAACGCCATATCTCTGATATCTTAGGATTCAACAAAAGCTCCCTTCCGTCCAAATACCTTGGCATCCCCCTGATTGATAATTCCCTCAGGAACTCCTCTTGGGAACATCTCCTATCCTCTTTTACTAAGAGGCTTTCTTCCTGGACCCTCAGAGTTCTAAACCTTCCTAGTCGTCTCATTCTCCTCCAAGCTATTCTTCAGGCCCTTCCCATCTACACTTTCTCGGCGCTTGCTGCTCCAAAGTTTGTTCTCACAACCATTAAAAGCTTACAAAGGAATTTCCTCTGGAAAGGCCTCAACACAGGGAAGAAAATAACGCTGATCAGCTGGGACAAACTTTTCCAACCCAAAGCACAAGGAGGCCTTGGATTACGGGACCCCTTTATCATGAACAAAGTTCTAAGCGCCAAAATATGGTGGCGCTGGCTAAAAAATCCCAAGGATCTCTGGGCACGACTCTGGAGGAAGAAATATGTACCATATGTAGCGCAAAAGAACTTAATATGATGGAATGGGGACAACCTAGGATCCTTAATCTGGGCAACAACTAAGCAGAACAGACAGCTAGTTACTCAACATGCTTTCTGGGAAATTAGAAATGGGAAAACAACCCTTTTCTGGAAAGATTCTTGGCAGCAATGGCCAATTTTGGACCACGAGGATTGGGTTGGGCACTTCAGTTCCCAAGCTACACTTGCGGGCCTGACAAAAGTAGATGATTACTGGCGGGACAATCCCCCTGAAGACACCTGGCGGTGCTGGCACCTTAACAGGGAACACATGAACCTGGAAGCACATGTGGATCTGGGACCCTGGTAGAATGAAATGTCCAAAAGGAAAATCCCCAAGCTCGCAGGAGAGGATATCCTCCGATGGGGATACTTGCCACGGGGCACCTATAGCACACAAGAAGCCTATCAAGTCAAAACTCAATTAGAATCTCCACCTACAAGGAAAATATGGAGCAAAATCTGGAATCTTAAACACTGGCCTAAAATTACCCTCTTCCTCTGGCTCGTATCCCACTCGAACATTCTAACCTGGGATAACCTCTCAAAAAGATGTTTTTTTGGGCCTTCTATATGTATGCTTTGTGGAGAGGCAGACGAAACCATGAATCATCTCCTCAATTCCTGCCCTTATACTGCTCAAATATGGGATCAAGCTGCGCTTATCATGCGTACCTCAAACTGCGAAAGAGATAATATCATTGATACAATTGAGGACTGGAGGGACCAAGTCTTCCAATCTCCCCTCCTAAATCATATATGGTAATTATTTCCAGGCTTCATTCTTTGGCAGGTATGGAAGGAAAGAAATAGAAGGATTTTCAGAAATGTCTCCCTGCCGTGGAAACACTGCTGGAACCAATGCCGCCTCAATATTCTAGAAACTCTCAACCTTCAGCTCTGGACTGAAAAAGACCTGACCAACAACCCATCAAAACTCCTGATCCTTCAGTACTGGAAACCTTCCCCTTTTCATCACCCACTTTCCCCCTCCTCTTCTCTCCCCCTTTCCAGCAGCTCCTCCCTTTGGTCCACCCCCCCAGTCGACTTCATCAAGCTCAACTTTGACAGAGCCTCTAAAGGTAATCCAGGAGCAGCGGGCTATGGAGTAGTTTTTCGCAACCACCATGGACACATCATTCTCATAAACACAGGCTCCCTTGGTCACACCACGAACAATGCAGCGGAACTTTGGGGGCTCAATAGAGGACTGCAATTAGCCATTGAGCACAATTTCACCAGGTTGATTGTAGAGAGAGATTCTCAAATCATCATCAATCTCTTACGCATAATTCTAAATGGAGCGAACCCGGAAAGAGTATCACCCAGTTGGAGACTCTCACACGGGCTAAATACTATCACAGACTTGTTGCAACCCAATCAGACCATTATACCTGCTCACATCAGGAGAAAGGCGAATCAAGTGGTGGATGAACTGGCTAATATGGGGACCAATTGGAACAGACCAAAACTACTTTGCAAAATGTCCCTCAATCCTGACCACCCCATTCTCCAACAATGTATTCGTAAAGCTATGGAAGTGGACATACCCCCAAATGGGGTGTCAATGCAAGCCAAATGTCACACGGATGGAATGCGGGTAGGCCAACGAGGCAGGGAGCCATGTGATAAGCTCGTGCCAATGCCCACCGCCTCGACCCTGCATTAAATCGACTTTACGTCGTTGCAATAAATTTAATTCTAGTGCACCTGTCCCATTTCTAACTTCTCTATGGCTTCTCCGACTGTATTTGCTTCTCATCCTCGCTCGGGGACTGCCTCCCACACCCCTCCGCTGCCCAGGCCTGGTTTAAATTGGACTCTCATGTTGCTCACAACCCCTGTCCACCTCCAGGCTCTCTGCATTTGCCTGGTGCACTCAATCTTTGCCTGCCTTCATATGACAAAACTCATGTCGCGTCAAAGAGGATGACTGTGATGAGGCTCTCCATGGCATCCTCCCTGGCCCCGGGCCTCTGTCTCTCCCCATGGTTATCCCTCCACGATTTCCTCGCCGCCTCTGTAGTCCGAGCTAGCACCTCTCGCCTCCTCCACCTCGCTTTCCTCTCAGTTTGAATGCTTAGTTATTATTGACAGTTCATCGGGCTCTTCCTCATGATACCTGGCCATCCCACCGAGTTCCAGAACCCTCGAGCCTCCCCATGCACCAGTAGTTGGCTCCTTAAGGCCTCCCATGGGGGTGCCACCTCCTATTCGAAGGGCCCGAAATAACGCGAACCCATCTTCCGACTCCATCCTTGAATCACAGTTGAAAGAAAGCTTTACCACTATCTATGGTCTGGTCTTTGAACTCCGTCAGGGGATGGAGGACCTTCAATTCTGTTTACAGAATACAGATGGAAATATTTCGACCCTCCTTCAGATTCTTTCCTCCTTCCAAGATGCTTTCTCCTCCAACCCAATAGGCGAGGCTTCAATGGAAGAACCCCATGCAGAGAACGAGGAAGGAAATGCTCAGATGCAGCGTTCAACAGAGATCGTTGTGGAGCAGGTCAAGCATGAGAATGCAGAAGTGGAGAAGGTTACAAGACAACATGTGCTACAGGACACCTCGCCAGTCACCAACAGGGACACTGACATGCAGCTGGAGAGAAAAGGGACACTCGTCGAAGAGGAGCCTTGGCACGAGGCCATTCTTGCCACCTGGCCAAGTTAATCGCCAAGTGTTTGACCCCACAGGGGTTCTTTACTTTTAATAGTTTCTTCTTTTAGTTGCATTCTAGACAGCTTATTTCGGTTATATAAGACTGTTAGAATATGATTCAATGTTATACTCACCCGACTGGATGAACTGGTTTCCCCTCTATTGGGGCAGTTTAGTAACTACAATACAGTTACTATCATGTTTTTGTACCTCTGGTATGGCTTTTTGAAGGCCCTTTATATATAAAACCTCTTACTTACAAAAAAAAATATTAAATTTAATTTAACAATAATATAAGTACAAACGAATGGATTGAGAGACTAAAGATACATTTAGTTAAATATGATACATGTTGTCTCATCTCACGTCTAGGATTTGTGCAGTTCAGACGAAGGTTTTTGTCTTCGATGTCGGGCAGGGAAGTCATTGAAGGAAGCTTTACGATCATATTTCTCAATAGAAGAAATATTCATTAAACCCTAGCAAATATTGTGCCAAAAAAATAGTATTAGGGCACTGCATCTCGCACACAAATTGTGGAGAAATATTCATTTAAGGATTGTAGAGGCGTACTCACAATTCAACGACTGAGTGACTAGGCTTAGAATGTTATTTCTATCACTCTATTAACCACAAAAGGGGCCATTCACATTCACTTTCATGACCAAGATTAGGGTATCGAGTGTATTTGTTATGGGTCCCACTGTTTTATGATGTCAGTGCTCTATCGACTATGAAGGAAAAAGAGTAGTTCATTTGAGGGTTTAAGAATGCGATTAAAAGTATCCAAGGTAAGCAAAGGGCATGCCATATGTTTATTGTTCCATTAGTCTAACTTCCGCGAAGGGACAACCCACATTTCACTTAGAAATAATGATTACAGGTTCAAGTTAAGAAGGATAAATACTACCATTCCATTGTGGCTTTCATTGGATGGAGTGCAAAGGAACGTAGAGGTGAATCGTCACTCTCATACCCATGATTAGGGTTTCCAACGCATGAGCCAAACGTCCAACAATTATATATTCTTATCGTTGTGTCAACCACGAAGTATAGGTCGTTCACCCCTAGCCTAGCTACCACGAGTAAATCATTTAAAGACGTGAGAGAGGAGCCATTTTTTATATCTATATCACTATTGCTAGGTTGTATACATAGAGTGTAAGTTTGAGTCTCGCCTCCACAACTATGATAGCTTCTTTCGCATTCTCATAAATAGTGAAGGATATACAAAGCAGTTAATAATATCACTATCTCCATCGATTGATGGTTGGTGTAGTTAGCGTTGTGGTAGCAATTAGAATACCTTGAGCTAAGGATTCAGTAGTGGAATTTGGCAAGGGTTCGCTGCCCAATTGCAAAGGAATCCTTGCTTCTCATCATGCAACTACAATACTATTGGAATTGTTGAAGTCGAACCATGCCTCGTCCTCACAAGTTGATTGTTATGCATGGTGAATGCAATAGCTATGGGTAATTAAGTAGTGAACTACGATTGTTGTGGTCTCGAATGATGAGTATATATATGATATAGTGTTGGTTGAATATCAAATATTATCAATAGCAATGGTTGCATATCAAATATTATCAATAGTAAGATTAGGAAATTCCATGAAAGAAAAACCATACTCTGGATTAAGAAGGTTAGAGTTCAGTTTTATACTAAATTAAATACTTTGAATGAAAATTGGCTTCATATATGTAAGTGTGCACATTGTTGACACTATTTTTAGTGGTTAAAGAAATATTGTAGAACTCCAACTCTTTCAGAGTGATCGACTAAAAAATAAAAAACAAATACAATTGTACATAGATGTCGTCACCACCTTCACAAAAAATCTCTCTCTTGACAGAATATTGAAGTGACACCAATTTTGTATGCACATATCAATTCCACTTGGTCAATCACTTCATTATTGAAGGTTGTGCAAGACAATAAAATTGCTACTTTTGTCTGGTCTATGACATTACACTTATACATGGAAGAATTTGCTAGTCTATGACGTTGCAATTATATGTGGAAAAATACAATACACTAGGAAAATTCAGATTATAATCTTTTTGTCCATGTTTACGCTATCTAGCAGAAGATAAACTCAATAAATATAAAGGAGAAATAAGTATATGATGTGTATTCTTGGGATTTGAAAATTGAAGGAAGGCACATGGATCAAGCTCGAGTCCAATTTCCTTGTAGGGCCTCTCGCTGCCCCATGGTACAATGCATGGATTCAAAATTTCAGTTTGCGTTAGATTTAGTGCAGAGCGTCCACATTATAGTCATTGCATTAGGTGTGTTCCAGTGACTGCATGACTTTTAGGGGTTCAAATGATTGCATATCTTAGTAGTAGCCATTCTAATGCAAAAGGTAAACTCTAATGGCATTATGTTATGTCAACCGGTTTTTTCCATCGATGCAACCTTGATACGCATGCAAAAGTGTAGTTCGATTGAAAGTTGGTGTTTATCTCGATTTCAAATTGTTGCATCCAGACACTGAAGCAAATAGATATTAAGGAACAAGCATGGGCTTGTACGACACATAAGAACATGTATATAAATCCAAGGTTTTGAATTATAATACCCATTACTTTGTCCAACATCTTGACTAACATCCCTTCTTGTGCAATAGTTTCTTGGTTCAACACCTTGCGCAAGGAGATCAAACTTATTAAGGGATTCCTTAGATGAAAATTCCTAAAGATCTCCTCGACGCCACCTTTTCTTCTGGTGCTAGGTCTCCATCCTCAATGAATGGGTCTGGATCCTCAACTAGTGGGTTAAGAGATCCTTCAACGACTTATTATTCATGGTATGTTTGGCTAACTGGCGGATTGGCTCACAGACGCTGGTGGATGGGATGTGGTTTATGGGATAGAACAATAGGAAATGGTTCCTTGTATGTTTGGCTAATGCACTTGGATGATATGCGATGAACATATTCATACAAGCATCTCCCTTTGGCAAGGGGGTTCTTGTTGTTGGTTCTGGGTCAATAAGGTAAATTGAATTTACTAGGGTAGGAAGGGTTGTTGCTTCCACTAGCGTTGGACTCTACTGAATGGAGAAAAACTCTTTCTTTCTTTGGCTTCGCCCTTACACCTGAAGGATATGAAATTGGTATTGCTTGCAAGTTTACTTGTATAGGGGGTGGGTCTTTATCTAGATTTGGTAAAACTAATAGAAATGTTGGTGGTGAATCAATAGACTATGTTGTAATAGATAATGTGTTAGCCGAGATAGAAGAGCGACGCCAGACAAACTCTCCATCTGGTCTTCTCACTTTGAGGTCATGAAAGGTGAAGTCCAGTGAGTAGTTCATAGAGGAAAGGTACTTTGTAAGCACATCGTAGGAATAGAAGAGTAGTAACTAGTAGCACGTGTATGACCTGTCTATGTTCTCGCTCATACCCACAGGGATTAGGAGGAGGAAGAAGGCGCTTCTATTTTTATGGGACTTGATTCTTGTTGTGTGAACTTGGGAAGAGTATTACAGGGTGGGCTAAATATAGCTAGGGTCAGGATAGTGCAAAGAGACCAAAGAGAAAAGAAGTAGTGGAACATCTCAACCCAATAAATCAATATAGATCCAGGAACAACAACTGAGGAATAGATACAAGGGCACAAATATAGGACTAGGCTTGGGAACAGGCTGGGCTCTATACACATGGCTATTCTCAATCCATTCCATGAATGTAATGCATGCACATTCCATAAAACTAAGAAATACAAAGAAAAGTGGCAAAGGAATAAGAAAAACAAGTTGCCTTTTGCAGGTTAGAACAAGAGACGTAGATACTGATTTCCCAGCTCACAGAGTCAACCATCTTCTAGCTCACAGAGTCACCCATCTTTCTCCCAAGGATTGCAACTCAGAGAGTCAACCATCTTCCAACTCACAAAGTTAGCCATATTTCTCCCAAGGACTGGCGTATTTTTCACAGAAAGAAAATATTATTAAGGATAAGGTATTTTGTTTTTCTCCTACCTATTTCTAGTATAACCGAAATTTGAATTAGTACTCCTTGGTACATCTCTAATTCTTTCAAATTTGTCATTAATCAGAAAATAATACAAGTATTTGTCATTCCTCGTGGTTTTGAATGATTCCATTGTATTTTCTATTCCTCCTGTTTGTAAATGACGGCTCCAGTAGCACTCCAAATAGTGCACTCTTCATTAAGAACATTATCTTGATGGGCTTCTCAAAGAGTATGAGCGTGTATATTCAAGCACTCTAAATTTCCTTATATCAACTTAAACATCGAATTTGAAAACTCTTAAATGACTTAAGACTAAAAACTCTTTTTGGAGAGATGAATGCCATTCTTGATATGTGATTGAAATAATTACAACTGAAAATGATTTTTGCAGAGTTGAATGCCAGACTCTGAAAACTCTTTTTGCGGAGATGAATGCCAAAGACTCTGAAAACTCTTTCAGCAGAGATAAATGCCAACGACTCTTGATGGAAGTGAGCTTGCGAAGGTACCATAGTATTCCATGTTCAACTATACTAATCATTCAGAGAGAGAGAGATAGTTGGTTCAATGAATCTCTTTGTGGAAGGGAGTTCTGGGACTTGAAATAGGGGTGGGTGTTAGTCTATGTCACCTAAAAGAAAAAAAATATTATTTAATGTGTGTACAAAGACCTATGCGACACACTTCCCATTCCCATGATCTTTAACATGTGTCCAACAAGCTATGTGACAACTATGAAGCCACTGCCATAAAATAAGGCCTATGCATTCGAGTGAACGTGAAAATGGTTGAAACCAAAAAAACATTTAATGCCAGAAAGTAATGCTAAAATTAATTCTAACATTACTTCACTTGGAAAGTTATTAGATCAAATGTGTGTCTTAAGATAAAATATGGAAATGTGTGTCTTGAGATAAGATATGGGTGGTGTTATGCCTCAGGCCAAATAAGTCCTCAAACTTGAAACTGAAACTTAGGCTTAAAGGCTTAAAAAATAACATGATAGTAAAAATATTATATGAATTTACAAAAGCTTTGGCTTGAAACGATAAACAGATAGTCCGTAGCCCCAAGGGCATGGACTAATAAACACCGAGTCATTTTTCCTTTCTCTTATTCCTCTCACACCTATCCCCAAATGTTTTACTATGTGAGTTGCAACTATTTCAACATCATAACACACTATTTCTTAATCAAAGAGAAAGAAGTGACTTGAACCAACGAGTAACAAAAGACTCTTAAATAATTAAATATTCTCTTTTTAATATTTCCATGAAAATGATGGTCTCATTGAAGCGAGAAATGGCTACTAAAGGAAAGAAAAGCGACGACTCTTCACTAGAAGAAGACGCAAATATGTGCCTCCATTAATGTAGTGTGGTTGGAGTTACTGAAAGTTGTATCCATTGTTGTCTATCATAACCCCGTAGGCCTACGTTCGAACGCCATCCCCATTTCAGTCACTGTCTTCAACGCTTTGTTACAGCAGCTCAAGGCATCGGATCATGAATTTGCCAATAATGGCAGACCATTACAAAGTTTAATTTCCATGGAAGATTGGAATACTTTCCAAATGAGTGGAGAGAGTTTTAAAAGACACCGAATACAGAGTTAGAGCTATGTTCGAAGGTTTTAAAAGACATCCTAATAAAGTTAAATTGCTTGGTTTTTTTTTAGCATATTTTTTTATCAATTTTGTTTAAAATTTAGTTATAAATTGTTAAAATTGTAAATTTGAGTTGTTGAGATTGTAAAATTCAATTAATTTCAATTAGAAAAAAATTCGTCAAAATTGATCTTATATTATTTCAAAAAAGGATTTTTATGTTACAAGAATAATCAATTGTAATAAGACTTACTCATTACCCAAACTTTTAGTTGTAAATAACAAAACCATTTAATCTTGTAACAAACATCCATTTAGTTTGGTGAAATCCAACAAGAGAAGAAACCAAAGTTTCCATGAATCTAGAACTTCAATCAAAATTTTGATAATGTGGATGATTTAGGATTGGGCAAACTCCTAGAGTCATCTTTCCACCATACATAGACATGGATCATGGCTGAACTCGATCATCCTTGAATTTTTTGTTAAATTATTATCAAATTTGTCACTAAAAAAATAGTCATTAAAAGCATACTCCTATAAAAAGCACTTGCTAAGGTCCCACTAAATGATGAAGATGAGGTGTGGATGATGAAAAAAAATCACTTCAACATGCTATAATAGAATGCTATAATAGTTAAGTCCTAAATAAACTTAAATGCAAAAAAAAAGTTAATCTTATAACAAAAGGATCATCTTTTAAACCATCGACCTAAAAGAAATTTAACAAAAAATTCAAAAATAATTTAATCTACCAATTTTGTCTCATTCTAAATTAACTTAAATCAACTTAAATAATGAAAAATTTGATAAATTTTTTGAATCCATAAACATTCTAACTTGTTAATATCATCAAAGATTTAATTGATCTTAACGCAACCCTCATTCTTTACTATTTACGTTGGTGGATTTATTATTGGGTTTATGCTTATATAGCGTTGGTTCCCTTGTATTTTCAACTAATTTAAGACAAATGGGTAATGCTCTCAATGCTACATTTTGGATTTGTGTGAAAATGCGGGATGGATACATTTGAATATAACGTTTCAAATCTTTGTTAATCTTTAATATGCTCAATGTTTACCGTTTAGGGGCTTATTGGATTGATACTAACGCTGGTGGGACTATAGTTCTAACCATATAAGGTTAGAGAGTCACTTTCCCTCGCTAGTGTTTGTATATTTGTGTTCCCCATGGGGGCCTTACTTTATGTTGTTTTCATGCAATTTCCACACACCACGTTTCATAGGAAGTTTTTCCATACATTGTGGATCCCATGTGTCACACTCTCACAAAATTGTAATGTTGCGGTGGCAGATTGGGTAGTTGGTCGGTCAACTTATTTAATGGTCGTTACATTAAGATTTATGTGAGGTTAAGGAGTGTAGTTCCAAAAATAATTTGATTTGATAGTTCCGTGTTTGTGAATGTTATCCCATTTATATAACAAATTCCTATCCATTCGTAAATGCGCCAATTCATTTTTATCGTTGAATCTACTACTTAAGGATGAGGTCGGTTCGGTACTATTATTCTTTTTTATCGTTTAAAGTCCGATGGCGGTTACCATTCATTTTTCTCGTTCAAAGTCCAAATACAACGAGACAAGCGGGGTCCATACTCCCTTGGAGCATTGGATGGGTTAGAACGGACTTGGGAAATAGATCGGACTAGTTGACGGTGGGGATGCCAAGGTGGGCCTTACAATGTGTTATGGCTAGACGGAGTGACACGCCTTTCATGCAAACTTAAATACAAACTTATAAAGCTATAAGACCACTCTAGAGATCTAATAATCGCTATAAAGACATCCAATGGGATATTATCAAAATTAGTGATGGTATTCAAAATTCTAGACATAATGATAATTACTTTGGAGAAGATCCTCGTAGTTGGGTGTTCCTAATGCTGAGGCTTAGGGTTGTTGGACACACTTACCACACTTAAAGGGGGTGAATGAGTGTGGGGCTCTTTTTCCCAAAACTTCCCTCTTACACAAAAATTATTAGTTAGTATTCAACATTTTACTCATTACTTATTGTTGTCATTTATAACCAGTTAGATGTGAACACATATCAACAACATATATCAGCAATATATCATCAACAAGTCATCACCACAAGGAACACAAAGAACGCAAGATGTATGTACAATTTTCTTTTTATTACGGACTACAATCCTTGGGGGTTTTCAACAACAACTGAATAGAGTACAACTCTACAAGAGCACCAGCTCTATAATGCAAGACTCAACTTACATCCTCAACATCAACTGAGATGAGGCAACAATCCTCAACATATATCAATATGCAATAGGTACGCGACCTGTCAGTAGTGCAACATGCGTATGTACGCGCCCTACCAGTAGTACAACCCACGTGTAGACACGCCCAAGCAGTACTACAACCTGCATATACGCTCCCAAATAGTACTACAACATGCGTATACCTTCTGAGCTATTAGGGTTTAACCTTCAAGATCAACTCAGATCCTCTGCAACCAATTTATCATTCTCTTATGTTTCTCACTTTGCAAATTGACCACCAACCAGTCACAATACATCCAAGCTCTCCAATAGCTTTCTCATGCTCCACAACCAATCAATATGAATGCTACTCAATCATGTATAAGCGATCAACATACTATAGCCAACATATCAGTACTGAATCATAAGAGTGTTTCTCACTCAATCAACCAACATAAACCACATCATAGCAACCATACCAAGAATGCCCTAAGCATTCACAACACAATAAGCAATACTATCCATCAAGACAATAATGTAACCATACCAGTGTCGTAGTGATAGATCCGAACCCATAGAATGAAGATCTGGAACCTGCTTCAATCTTCACCAGCTTGTCATCAGCTCAACCATAAATCTCCATGAGTTTATCCATTGTACGCTCCCTATACACTGACATCCTGCGTACTGTACGCATCCTGTACATAGACAGCTTGCGAATACGCACCCTATGAACAGACAACTCGCGTACGCACCAGAAAATACAGTTTTTCTATGATTTCGAGAATTTTTTCGTCATGATCTCAGACTTGCTGAAACTTCAGTGCGTCCATGAGATCCTCTCGATCTCCTCCATCTCAGAATAGATCTTCAATCATGCTCAAGATCTATTCCAAATGGCTAGATGAGGAGTACACATTCCAAATGGCTCAATAGACCCCAACACAAATCTATTAGGCGCTACCAAATCAAATAAATGTCATTTAGGGCCTCAAAACAACCCCAAAAGTTTGGGACCTGAAAACTACCAAGATGGAAACTATAATTTGAGCTAGTTGAATAGGTGGGCGGCCACCGATGTCCACATGTATCAATAATCATCACGAGAATTTTTTTACAAGTAAAGAATGACAATAACTTGGTTTCGTCGATCTGCAGCGCTCGACAATTCTTGTTCAGAGAATCACCAACTAGATTGTCAATCAACCAAGCATGAAGCTTCATGTTCACAACATTAGGTAAACTGCAACATAATTGAATTTGCAACATGAATTAATTAAGCTCACTAAGAATTTTTATCGGACTATCTACAGGAATTGAGATTTGATGAATTAATGCAAACAACGAACTGTAACTAATTCTAATGTAACAAATAAATGAAAAAACACACTGGGAAATACTCATGTGGTGAAGGGGTCCCTGCCTTCTCTTAGAAGTATACTCGCCAACACTTACAAACTCGAAAATTCAGTAATTAATGGCGCATCAATGGATATTTATATTAAAAAAGAAATATAGTACACAGTTTCTTGAACATAGCACAATCTGCCTCCTTAATGCTATATCAGTCTATCAATTCATATCATATAATGTCATATCATGTTATCGAGCATGATCACCTTTGGTATTTATACAATTAAATTCAAATTAAGGACTAACAAATTTGAACTTTCAAATCCTGTACAATCCACTAAACATTGTCAGGATAAATTACATTGTTTTCTTTAGACAAACTAATTGAACCAACCGAAATTCATATAAGTAAATTCGTTATGATTTCATGACTGAAGCCATGAAATCATAACAACTTTGTTTTCACTACAAGAATTGATTGGATCATTGACCAACAATAGCACTTATGTTGTTGGAGAATTGGCCAATTAAGATAGTGGATGCCCATGTGTACTTGATTCTTTCTAGAACACATATCTCTGAGATGGTTGAAATAGGTGGAAAATATCTCAACCATCAAAGTGATTACAACACATGTTCAATAAACTACATGAATATTCTAGTAATGTCATTACCTTGAATTATTAACACATTTGATTCATAAAACAAGGAAAAATGAAACACTTAAGCTTAAATGATTACCTCTAAACCAAGAATGCATTTTGGAGACAAAATGGTGAAACATATATCATTATAAGGTAACAAGGTCGAAAATGGCAAGGTGAATGACAAGACAAGGTCCTATAAAATGTACCAAAATACATAAAAACCAAGACCCTACAATTTGACATAACCAATATGAATTTCCTTTTAGTTTTCAGTTTTAACTCTTCAATGAAGTATTGTTTTCATGGTGGTGTTATTGTTGTTGTCATTTTAATGTTTTCATTTGTTTCTGTTGTAGGTTTCACTTCTATGTATATGACTTAACCAGGCAAGTAGAAGCACACCATTATTACACTCACTATAATGATGATCTAAGGTAGTGTCTCATCTATGATATACCTGAGAAGGACACTTGGTTGATAGGAATAGAGTACATTGTCACTGAGAAGTTTTTTCTACAATTGTCTGACGAGGAGAAGAAACTCTGACATTCCCATGAGTATGAAGTAAAGAGTGGAGTCCTCTTCTTTCCCAGGATTCATGTTCCTATCTAGTACTAGGACTTGGCCAAAGTCTATAAGGCATATGGGAAGACCTTCCACTTTTGGTAGTTCGATAAGGGAGACTTGTTGCCTCTCAACTTGCCTCGACTGATGATGGCATTGACTGCAGATGGCTAATTGAATGAAGAACTTGATGCAATCATTTTTTCTTACTTTTTCTTATTTATTTGTTCTTTAATATACATGGCATATATGTCTTTTGTTTCTTAACATTGTTGCAATCAACTTCATAAATATTTTACCTACTTGTTATTTTTACCCCCTAAATAGAACATTATTTACCCCTTCGTAGAATATTATTTCCAAACTAAACAATGGACAAGTGTAAAGATAATGACAAATGGCATCGTCATGTGGTCAATAATAGTGATATAATTCTAATTGCAATATTTTTATGGTTCTCACTAACAACATTATTATGAAAACCTTCCTTGATTTACTTTGGTATTCTCATTCACCCTTGTAGTGGTTGCTAGTAACAATAAGAAACAACATAATCACAAAGCTTGGATTCTCTCACCACCCAAAAAACATGACAGTTAAACCTTGTTTCATTGGATATCCAAAAAATAACATTATTATGTCGAAGGCATGTGCATAGGAAGAGATTTTTCTTGAAACTTGTCAATAGCCCAAAACCTATCAACCAATACCACCTAACGTCAATACCACCCGCGACATCATGTTTCCACATGTCCCTATCTCTTTGTTGTCTGTTGTTCCATATTGTTATTCTCATTCTTGTGAATCCTTATCTCTAGATTTTATTCATCATTCATGTTGTTCATCATAAATATAACACATAAACCGATATATTCATGCTCTACTAACTGTGACACCTTTTTTTCTTTCTAACCTGTCATCCTAAAATGTTGGGTTACTTGCTAGTTTTTCTTACTTGGGATTTTTCCCCCACCTCCTTTGTCAATTTTTCACAAGCGCCCAAAAAGTAGGAGGAGGTGTGGGTTCAACTCAACCCACCAGTTGTTCCTCCTTGAAATTTATCCTCACTGCCTTTAAATCTAGAACTTCCCACATTTTGACTTGCACCATCTTCACAACAGATCATCCTCTAACATATGTATGTTTTCTGCATGCCCAAATCCAAAGAGACTGCAAAATTTTTTTATTTTCCCTCAAAATTCGAAGGCTTACAGGAACACAAAGCTTGGCAGAAGGAATCTTCTCTGTAACTTGGCTTATCGAAGAAGAAGAATTCCCTTCAACAGACCCAGCTGAGGCCTCCATGGAATTGGAGTTTTTTTCTTCGTCATTATGAATAGGGGAATCATTATCACCATTTGAGAAGTTGAGGAGATTCTCTATGTGGAACGCCTCCCAAACAATACCCAAGTCTCAGAGGTATCCAGACAATAAGTTGTGCAACGGTGGATATGATCTCATTATGATTGGGTAGGTAATTCTCCACCACATTTTCTCTTCTCTTCCATCAATTTGTTCTTCTAGTGTTCATGGGAATGTATGATCATCCCAACTTCCATTATCAAACATGTAATTTTCCCACCATCAATAAAGACACACATACATTATTTGATTAATAGGGCTTATATACCTAGTGCCATGAAAGTTTGAATCTTGAACATAAGTGTATATGAACATTATCCTAAAAATAAGTGTAATAGATATATACACTATATATATCCTGAACATGAGTGTATATATATATATATATATATATATATATATATATATATATATATATATATATATATATATATATATATATATATATATA